>RPOG01002051.1:0-110243 GCA_008086565.1 Thalassoma bifasciatum | reverse complement strand
ATGAGGAGTACTTTCAGCGGCAAGCCTCGCACAGACAGTCTCGCCGGCGCTTTCGGAAGATCAACCAGAAAGGGGAGCGGCAGACAATCATCGACACTGTGGATCCGTACCCCGCCGGGAAGCCGCCTATAGCTCGGGGATACCACACGGTGAGTTTCATGCTACAGCTTCGTGTTTTTACCCTCGCTGCATTGCTGCTTCGTTTGTGTGTCATGCTCCTGCTTTAAAAATCTGATGTGCAGATCGTTGAGTTGCAGCTGGGGATTTTGTGTGGCCTCTGATCCGCTGCGATGTTTTTGATGATTTTGGTAAAAGCGTCCTTTGAGTTTGTCTTCCTAATCCTTACCCTGAGTTTCCTCTCTGTTGTCTCTAATTGTTGTTTCTCTTCTTCACTAAATCAAAGTTCCTGTTTGTGTGTTTATTGTTTGTAGCTTCTGAGGGTTTTAGGATGTTGATTTTACCCTCTTTGTGATCAGCGTTTGTAGTTCGGTTGAGATCCTTGATCCGACAGTTCCTCTGCTTTGACTGTGGCTTGTTTGTTTGCTTGTTTGTTTGTACTCGCTCAGATTTTTATATATTCCTCTTGCTGCTCAACTGTCATCTCATCAACTCATAACTTAAGTTTTTTTCTTCAGTCATCTCTTCAGCATATAACAGAGCAAAGACAAGGTGCATAAAGTCATCAAGATGAAACTTTTCTAGTTCAAATTTTCCTGCTTTTGTTATGAAACCTGAAAAACAAAATATACAGTTTCTGGCAGGGTTCCCAATTTTTCAGTCATGAGAAACATGGAAAATGAGAAAAATGGTAAAATGTTTTGGAAACGGTCAAGTTATTCTCTCCCTACCTTATGAGAAAAAGTAAGCAGGTTAAAGGTTATGGACATGGATATCTGATCTCACATTTTCATCTGGAGCACAGCGTCCCAACCAGCCAATCAGAGTTAGTCACTGAATTTAGTGACTTTTCAGATCCCAACTTGGCGCCTAGAGACAAAACTAGCGACTGTAAGTTAAAAAGTCTGAGGTTATCCTTCTACACTGCCACAGGCTTCTCTGTGGCCTCTGTTCCACAGTTGTTAGCATTAATAAATGTGATTGAACATGGCTAAATTAGCATTTCAGCTATCAACCAGTCAATTTGACTTTATTTTGTAACTCTCAAACAAATCAAATGCAGCTTAAAGGGTTTGACAGGTCGTTTAAACAACAAAAATGGGATGAAATAGATGGTTTCAAATGTCTGTAAGTAAGAGAGGAGAGAACGTTGAGTTGGGAATTGTCCACTTGAACATTGTAACTCCAGTTTGTTATGCTAATGAAATACAAGTCTCAACTGCAAAAGCGAAAAATTAACAAACAAATACAACAAATACAACAAATCACTTGTCTGACTTGACAGCAGCTGATAATGTCATTGAAAATCATTTTAGAGAAAGAGTGGGAACAACGCCAAGAGGTGGAGACACCACAAAGGGTTGGAGATGAATGTCAAAGGCAGCAAACTGATTTTTGAGGTAGAAAATGGTAAAACACAAAACTTTATGTTTATGCTACTTTTAATGACTCAACTATTAAATCCTCCAGACTTTTGTTGATCCTTTCGATGGGTTACGATCTCCAATGTGCTGCTCACAACTTCCATTGCATTGATAACCATCATACATTATGTCCCATGGAGCATCTCTAGAAATAAAGGGTAATCCAAGCTGTTTCAGAGGTAAATGTGGAAAATCTGACGCCATTTATGAGACATTTAATTCACTGCGGATCTTTAAATTCAAAGCCGAAAGGTTAGTTTTGAAGTTTTAGTCTTTGTTTTCCTGCTAGGATGAGAAACTTTCATTACACACCAAAAAATAGAGCTGTTGTTTAGCGACTTTCTTCTGTTTTTTATTTGATAAAGCCCCAGAACGATAAGAAACTGTTTCGTCGTAATGCAGGGAGGAGAAATCTCTATTTTAGTGGATAGTTATGACAGTAATGGGATGAAAATTATGTCTAACAGTGCAAAGTCTCATACCATCACAGACAGTGCCATATTTGTGGAAGAGTATTGACTTTATTCACAGAAGGGATTTGACTCAAACAGAGGAAGAGTTTCCCCTCTGCGCTTTCTTTCCCTGGGAATAGGAAGCGAAGCGTTTTCGCACTAATGATGCAAATACCCAGCGTGCAGATTTAAAACACAGCTTTTCCTTTTCTGCACAACTTCACTGCATTCCCTTCATTCCTGACGCTCCCTGGGGGGTGCTGTCAGTGTACCCAGCTCTTCTTGGAAGAATCAGGCTTCAAAAATAAAAAAAACAGAGAGAGGAAAATATGCCAAACGTCATCTTCCTCCTGCCCCACCCTGATTCCTAAATTTAGACTCTGTGTTTTTACTTTCAAAAGACCGCACTGAACTTTCTCATGGCCCAACGTCTCCCCGTCACACAGTTGACTCTCCTCGCTTCAGCGCCGTTCCTGTGGGAAGGGATGGAGCCAGTGCCATGGCAACCAGCAGTCCCAAATGGGCTCTGCTTGAGTGCACTCAGAAGTACAGTAGGGAGGAGAGCTAAGTTAGCATGAGCGCAGTGTGCTGCTGCTGCTGCTGCTGCTGGAAGAAGAGGAGGAGAGTGGAGGAGAGCACAGCGACACACAGGAGCTGAATCTGGGCGGATGCTAAGCTGACACAGGAAGCTAATCTCCAGCTTTTAGCATGCCAGGCAGCGCTCAGTCTTTCCTCCACCGAACCCCGAGGCATATTTAGGAGGCGAGAAATGCACCGAGGAGAAACTTTGGATTGAAGAAAGGAAAATCTTTCCAGCAGGCAAGGTTTTTATTCAGCTTAGTCACTCCTGTGTGGAGGCTGATGTGATGCTAGGAACGTAAACATCCGGGGATGCTCCAAACTGGAGGTTTCAAGGTTTTCAAGCTGAGATATACTGCAGATAATCTGTTTGCTTTTGACTGTGGATGTTAAAATTCATCTTCTACTCCTCCTCTTGTTAATTTCTCTTGGTGATAAGACTGTGGAAAGTGACTGTAACAACTTGAAAAAGCCAGAATAGATATAATTTTTAATGTTATCGAACAAAAAAAAGATATTTCCTCCCTTGTTTTGTCAATTTTGCTTCATAATTGACCTTGATTATTCATAGGGACTAGCTATTCTACCTTATTGCTGTAAGCTCATTATTGACAAGATGTTTTCGCCTTATCTCAGATCTTAGTATTAACTTTAATCCATGTTTGAACAGAACAATGCCAATCTGATTACCTGTGTTGTTATCGTCCATTTAAATGAGTCATCGTCAATTCAAGTTGGTCCCTTTCTATGCAAATCAGTCTCTGCAACTGACACTTAACTCATTTTAGATAGAATTAAGAAAGAAGTGCAACTGATGTTTAATTCTTTGAGCTTTGAGTGGTTAAAATCCACTCCCAGAGTTTTACATCTGAGCCATAAATACTAGAAAGTTACTGCTATCAGCTCAGTGAGGTTCTGGGTGGCTTGTGCTTTGCCAGTGGCGGTCATGTTGGCGGGAGATTGTTCTGCAAGTCCAAGGTCTCATGTTCGATCCCTGAGTGTCTGTGAACAGCTGCTGTCCCTGAGCGACTCTCTGAACAAGCTCAGTCATTGTGAGGTCCTCCTGTGAGAGTGCCAGTTAATGCCTAAAATATAGATGTAATGCTAACCCAAGAGTGGAGCTCCCACTGGGACCGCTGACACACACACACACACACACACACACACACACACACACACACACACACACACACACACGTACAGAATGTCCTCTCTTTCCACCACCATGTGAAGCTGAGCTATTATCTGTATGAAGAGAGGATTATCTGGTGATCAGGTTTAAATGCAGTTCTAGTTATTCCTTGAACTGTTCAACATCTGGCCTGTGAGTTTTAATTTCTGCAAAGAAGCGTCTTTCTCAAGATGTGCTCGACCTGATTCTGTAACCTCTGACATGCCTGCTTTCTTTTCAGATTGTTTCATTCATAAGATTCAGGCCAGTAGCTTCTGTAATTCTGCTGATAGACGACTTTTTTCCACTCAAGTGGCTCTGGTGCTTGTTTAGAGTTGGTTCAACTTGGGAACTGCCACAAAAGAGTCTTGTCATTACATAGCTACAGAGTGGGCCATTAATGTTGGAAAACCATTTTTGTTTGTGTATGTGCTCTTTATGACTACCATTGTTTCAAAAACACATATTAACACGTTTTCCAGTGTTGATAAACTTGCAGTAGTACAGTTGAACTTATGCTTGTTATGGCGTTTGCTGATACGTTACCTTGAGATGATTTATGTTTTCTATCTTCACCTGACACATCACGGCCTTCAGGTGCCCCCAAAGATAGAAATCAAGAGGGGACAGATCAGGGTGTGTGGGTATCTGAAACATAAAAAGTATACATAATACATTTTCCTTTGGAAATGTATGGCCCACCCTGTAAATACATTGATATTAACCCTGTGGTGCATAGTGGTCACTACAGTGGACACCTATTTGAAACTTATTTGCTCCTAAATTCAGTGGTTCATGGTGGAAATTCATATTAACCTGTGTCAGGATATTTTTATTCTTCTTAGGGCCTGAAAAAATGTTTTAAATTGTTTTTCCAAATATAAATATATGTAAATAAAAGTTATAGACGGATATTTGAAGGTAAAACAGCAAAATTAAAAAAAAAAGAAAAAAAAAGAAAAAGAAAAGAAGTCAAACAAAAAAAGTCATATTTACATTAAGTTCACACTGTTTTAAGTTGAATGCTCAGTTACAAATATTTGAAAAAAAGAAAAAATGGAAAACTTCTTTTCATGCTTTAAGACAAATAAAAACACTCAAAGGAAAAATCCTGACACTGACTTTCATAATTCATGCATCAGAGGGTTAATGATAAACAAGATGCTTTGTAGTCGTAAACATATTTTGATAAACCAATGATGAGTAAACAAGAGTTCCCATGTGTTCTGGAAAACCCAGATAAAGGAAAATGATGAACCAGTTTTATAGAAAATGAGAAAAAAGGTCAAATTATCCTGGAATATCCTGGATTATTTATCCTGCCTCTGTCTTCTGGGTGATTGCAAATGGGTTAAAAGTTATGCACATCCATATCTGTTGCCACCCTATGGTCTGGGCAACATTAAGAGAAAGTTGAGTTTGGAATTGTCCAGTTGAACATTGAAACTCCCTGTTGTCATGCTGATAAAATCAATTATAGCCACAGACTGCACATCAAATGTTTGAGTAACAGACAGAAACAATCTGGGTAAATACATGTTGCAACTGCAGAAAAAAAAAAACATCCAAGGAGAATGAATTAGTGTTCAAAGTGATACCTTGTCTCTGTCGCGTCTAAAATGTCCTGAAAAAAATATATTTTTTTATGGAAAGAATGGGGACGCTGTAAACATCTTACCTTCATCATAAGCAGGACAAATCAAGAATGCATGAAAACCATAAATAAGACATACCGTGACATTTATTTAGACAGCTCTAACCCTGAATGTCTGGAAACACTGATAAAAAAATATATTTAGATGGGTAATCATTGGATAAATTTAGATTTTTGTCAATATCAAACAACCACACAAGTTATTATTTTGTGTACATTAATTTTAAGGAACTAGCCTGGAGGAAAAGGGGTCAGGGAGATGCATAAAACAACAACTTATCTCCTCAGTAAGAAGACTCAGAAAATGCCAGGTGAGAGATTAAGTGGGACAGCATAATCATGTTAGATTTTTGGAATCATAACTTTTCCAAAGTCTCAAGTAAATTCAGTTTATGGGTCTTGAAATAATGACTCCACCTGTTATCGGCTGTGTAATCCAAAGGTTGTAAGATTAAAGTTTAATAATAGGTATTTCAGTCTGCTTTGGTTAAAATCCACATATGTCTCAGGCTTTTAAAGACTAAAGTTCTTACTGAAACATATTCATCATATTAACATGTTAATCTAGGAGTCACGGGTCACTTCATTCGACTTTTATGGAAGCTTCAATCTCACCCATGGGGCCGTTTTTTTCTGCACTGTTCTTTTCACACCAAGATTGATGCCTTCATTCTTTATCACTCTAATAAACTTGTGATTGACTTGCTTGTTTTTGCGATGGGAGAACTGCCAGATGATGTGAATCACCGAAAAGAAGGGAAAATGTCAGAATATCGACAGCCAGTGAGGGAAATTTATGCAGGGCTCGTGGCAGAGTTACACCTCAGCTACTGTCTGTTTTATGGCTCAGCGTTCATTACAATTACGCAGGCGTCGTGTGTTTAGGTTGGTGTGATTCAGCTTCTTTCACAAAGAGAGAACAGACTGACCTTTGCTATATTTCTGAGGTAAAAGATGGCAGCTTCTGCTTCACTCCTAAGACGCAGCTCAGATTTATTATCAAAGTTAAAAACCACACGCAATACGGAGGATTAAAACCTGCTTTGATTTAAGGTATGATGTAAGAAACCGCTTTATATCCGAGGACACTGAGCCAAGTTGTGTTTCTCTGTATCTCAAGGACGTCATGCGCTTATTCAAACTTCAATGAGTCAAGCAAAGAAGACGTTGATTTTACTTTAGGATTACGACTTAACGTTAAATCCTTACTGTTATTGGAGGCAAAGATTCAGAAATTTAAACCCCCAAAGATTCAGATACACATTTGTGTTTATAATTCATCGTCTGTGGCTGTATCTTGGATAAAGCAGTGCAGAGGAAAGGAGGACACTGTTTAGGATTCAACACATGTCTCCTGTGTGCTCGGAGCACTGAGTTAACACTTAGATGCCTTGTTCAGAAAAGACACTCGGTATTTCTAGCATCTCTCTCTCTTACTCACACATATCCACACAAACATTCACACACTTGATCTTTCTATATTCTCCCTCGCTAAGGCTCAAAATCCCCTCATCTTCTCACACTTGCACTTTATCTCACACTCTATCTCCTCCTCTATCATCAACAGCAGACAAACACTGATCTCTCACTCAGCCGCTTGCTTTTGTCTTGCAGATTCTGTCTCTGATATGAGATGTTGATGTGGCTGCCGTGAGCACTGAATGCTCGATTTTATCAACAACACTTGTCGTAAATTTCTAAATACCTCTTTAAGCATCTCTCTTTAGTTCTACCTTTCACTTTTTAACCCCCTCCTTTCCTGGTGGCCTCCTCAGACGCTCTGAGCAGAAATATTCCTCCTCCGGGGTTACTCGGTGATCAGCGCTGTGATCAAAGGCCCCAAACAGCTGTTCTATAATTATACAAGCTGCAGGAGGCAGACAATCAATACCCCTCTTACCCCTTCCCTCCGCCCGGGTGGCCTGACGGTTAGCGGGGCCGCCCTGTAATCAGGAGGTCGTAGGTTTAATCCTCGAAATAGCTTAAGTGTCCATCAGACATCGTGTGCTCTGTTGGAGTGTCCTTGACGTTCACATTGCGCCCTCATTTACGGCTCTAATGTATATTGAAGGTGAATTATTACAGATAAGGATGGTTATCTTCTCAGATCCATAGCTCTGGATCATCTAAAGTTAAAAACCCACAAACTATCTTATAGGGATTCAGTTTCTGTAATGAATGGAAAAAATATGGATTTCATTGAGATTAATTGTGCATCATGTTTAAGAAGGTTGTTGGTAAGTTTTGGTATTGCCCAACATTTGTACGTTTTCTTCCATTGCTTCCTTTACCAAGCAGCACTATGCCATTTGAGTGTCCAAAGACCCTATTTTTTTAAAGAATCAGAATCAGAAATGCTTTATTTATTCTATTGGGGAAATTTAGTGTTGCCAGATGCTCATCACACAGTACAAGTGTAGAAAGGGACAATGAGAGATAAGAAGGTCCATGAGGAATACAATGAAAATTAAATATTAAATAAAATAGAATAAGCAACAAGATAAGATATAATAAAAATGGAATAGAATAATAGAATAAAATACTAAATAAGTGTGCAAATGGTACAATGAGCAAGAAAAAGCAACAAAATTACAGTAAGTGAACCAAAATATTGCAGATAATGCCCATTCTTTGATGATATGATCAGTTGACAGCTTAGTTCAAGATTTTTTTTTTAGATCTCTTTACAGGTGCAAAGACGCGGTTATTGGGATACAATTAGTGTGGCCGATTTGACTGACAGGTGGGTCATAACTCCAACTTCTGCAGTTTCAGATCAGCCAAAAGTTAGCTGAAGTTAGCATTTCCAATCTGGGGACTATTATATTTGGGCTCCTAACTCCTTGATCTATGACATTACTGTTATTATACGGTCTATGGTGACTCCTAAAGTTTATGTTTTATCGTCAAAGGTAGTTCAGTTCATGAGTTAACAGGATGCCATCTCAGCCAAGGTGTAAATATATTCATTTGAGCCTCTGAAGTTGATTTTTCTCCCTGATTTTATGTTGCTAGCATAATAATAATCAAACAGCGACTGCGGCAACATGCAGACATCTGTTCATGGTGTCTTACACTGCAAAGACTAAAGTTTTAAGTCAAAATCCAAGAAATTAAACAAATTATGTCCTCCTCAGCCCATTGGCAATTTTTAAAAATCTTTACAAGCAACCCTGATTAATTTTCAGCATTAAATGTTTTGGAATGGACTGTAACCTTGTTTGAGTAGAAAATTGGACCAACTCTTTTATTTGACCTGTAGCATGTTGATAAGATCCTTCTTGTAAAGCGAACTTGTTTATCACTAAAAGCCTGGGAAGTTCAAACAACAAACCTGACCGAAATAATTAGAAGTTTAACTTTAAGTTCCTTTTGAGTCACCTTTTCTGTTCTGGCGGTCGTATATCTCTGTTGTAGTTTTGCTTTCAGACTTTTAAACTCCTCAGCAGTTAAATATACTCTCTGTTTCACCACAAAATTCCCTCCAGTATGTCTCAGCAAACTTTGACCAGAATCAGCATTTCTGCAACAGAAAATGTGACATGCAGCTGGTCATTGCTTACTGCTGGACTGACTCACTCTTACTCGGAGAAACCAGGAGTGTCATAGTTTAACTCCTCTGTCTTCTTTTATGTAACATGGTGCACCATTTTATCTACGTTGATCAGTGATCAGATTGTGGTTCAGTACCAAAACCTGGTTGAACTGGTTGTTTTAGAAACATGTCCTTACTTCACACTCACGATATCTGCAGTTTCATGTATTAACTCATTTGAAAACTTTGACTTATGCAGTTTAGAAGAAAGGACATTCAATATGGAGGGGCTGAAATCAAAGAAGATCAAAGACATGGTTTTAGGTGTTTAACAACAGGAAAAACTTTGAACTTTTAAACTTCACCCTGCTCTCCTGAGGTTTTCACAAAGGTTTTAACGTTAGTTTGGAAAATATAGCATTTCTTTCTTAGAACTGAATCTTATAATTGCAGTTTTATTATATGTTTGGAAGTCAAAATGTCTTACATTTGTCATGAGAGGGTCCAGAAGTTGACCTGATCTGCTCAGCTATCTGCTTGTACACTGAGCAGAAAAATGTGTGAATGTCTGAATGATAATACCTGTCCTTGAAAGAAAGAGAGCTAAGAGGAAGTTTGATTTTCATCTCTTGAAATATGTTACGATGCCAAAGCTTTTTTTTTGTGGCACTGTGAGAAAGTAACTTCGCCTGAATAGAAAAAGCTTCTGAAATTAAGACTAAAATCAAAGCAGGAAGCATAATAAACAAAGAACTCACCAGAGTTTGCTTCTTGCAGTCAAAAAGTTAAGTTCGTAAAGTTGAAGTATCTTCAGGCAAGTTTCAGGATTCTGTCACATTCAGTGTTTATTTCTTTTTTCCACTCTGTTGTATTCAAACCTTTTTTTAAAATCTCATCATTGCAGCTTTCACTCACTTTTTCTCACATCCTTGACTCAAGAGTGGCATGTCTGATAACTTTCATCTCCTTCTTCTTCTCCTTTTCCATTGCTTTCTCCTTTAACCTGGCTCCAGGAATGCAATAAACCTCAGGTACTGTATCTATAACACTGTTCTCTGTTGTGTTGTGCTCTATAAGCGTGTGCGTGTGTGTGTGTGTTCTGCTTTTTCTAGCTGTCTGTGTTTGTGTTTTTGCTGCTGGGTTTTATCTGCGTCTGTTCCCCATTTGTCGTATCAGTAGCTGCTGCTAGACTGCCTTAATAAATACCTTCCGTGTGCTGATAAAGAGGAAAGCCTGCATCACGCTGCTATTGTGTTAGCACAGCATCAACAGCTACGTGGATTAAATTCTGTTTCAAACAGCTCTGTCTTCTGCTTCTGTGTGAATTATCCTGGGTTTGATCTTGAAAAGATGCACTCTTGGTGGAGAATGGACCTCATCACTGCGTTGGGTGATGACAGAGGGGGGATAAACATCGCTCTGGTACGGCTTACGGGCCTGTAAACTGAGATAATGGTGACAATTTAGCTGATTGAGGTACACGGCACCTCAAACTCTGCCTCTCTGCTGATGTGCTTGATAATGGTATTGTCTGTCTTCAGGCTTTATGGATTATTACCATCCCCGCTGTGTGTGAGTGTGTGTGCCGTTCAGGTGGCTCTTGTGACAATCTGCTGATGGTTAATGTGCTGAATGTTTGATTAAAATGGCTCTGAATGACATTAATGGAAGATTGAACGAGCTACCATATGTGCAAGACATTAAAACACATCATCAGCTTTTTTTTTTTTTTTCGGGAGGTTCAAAATCAATCAGCGTGATTCAAAGCTCGGTGTGTTTCCAGCACAGTGGCCGAGGGAGCAGAAATGTGTTTCTCGAAGAGGTTTGAAAGATCAGAGCTCAAGGTGTGTTGAGCAGTCAGACCTGCTGCTGAGAAATGAGAGAGCGGGGGGGGGGCGCGAACCTGCCACTCTTCATCCGCAGAAAAAAAAAAAAAAAAAAAAAGAAGCAGAGCTCCTATTTTTAGAGCTGTCCTTTGTGACAACCTGCTCTGCTTCAGCTGTGCACGGATAAAAAGCTCAGTTCTCACTTCTGAATAGACAATGTGTAGGAACTGCTGCGGTAGAAGAAGAAACGCTTCATTGTACACTCCTTGTTTTTTGTTTTTCTCTCCTCGTGCTTCTCTCACTTCTTGCATTGCTTCATTTTTGGGTGTTTGCTCAAAACTATGGAGGGGGAGCTTCTTGGAGCTGCAACTTGCCTTTTATTCAGGGTGGAGAAGTGAGCTGAAAAATGCATTTATGATTTGTTTTCATAAAGATAAAGATCCACAACAGCATCCAAAAGACCAACGACATGTTTGAGTTGCATTCCCTTGACTAATTTTATATTTATCAACTTATAAACTCAATAAAATGCTGTGGATGCCAAAAATCTGTAAAGCTACTTTTTATACATACGAATGTCATGACAGAAATGTACCAGAGAATCAATAAAGAATTGGGGAAACACTTTACTAGACACCTATGTTCATACCGTATTATGAATACGTTTATAATGTCTTAAAATTACATTATAGCACTTTATAACCAAAGTTATAATCATTCATAAGTTACTATAATGCTTTATCACAATAATCATAACACACTATAAAGCATTTACTCATCACTGACAATGCCCACATAGATAATGCATTATACAGTTATTTATCATATTCTTAGAAACATGTATAACTATCATTATAAACACTCATAAATTACCATAACTCTTTGTAACAATGAGCATAACACATTCACACACTCCCTCAAAAAACTTTTAATGACCACATTCACAATGTGTGTCTACGCTGATAAACAAAAGTCCTTCAAAAACAAACAAAACAGAAAAATACACATCTTTTTATCAATGCAAGAACAATGGATAACATAGCAAAACTTGTTTTTTACGAGTATTGTGACTCTTTCAAAATACTTATATGGCAACTATGATGATTATAATACCCTTTGATCCCTTTAACAAAAATCGGTTATCGAGGGACCAACAGTCATCTTATAAGACGACCTAAAATACTATATAATGTGTTATGCTCGTCTTTATAAAGAGTTATGGTAATTTATGAGTGTTTATAATGATAGTTATACATGTTTATAAGAATAGGATAAATATCTGTATAATGCATTATCTATGTGGGCATTGTCAGTGAGTTGCTAACAGTTATAACATATTATAATACCTGACCTTATAAGTGACGAGTAAATGCTTTATAGTGTGTTATGATTATTATTATAAAGCATTATAGTAACTTATGAATGTTTATACCTGCAGTTATACAGTGCTATAATATCATTTTAAGACTTTATGAATGTATTTATAATGCAGTATAAACATAGGCATCAAGTAAAGTGTTACCAGAATTGGATTGATAAGCAGAACTGATAAGGGCTCATATATATACTATAATATAGGACATGATCTGATTGAGGAGCTTTAAAAACTACAATGTTTATCTTTACAAATGGCCTTTAAGAATCATCCAGTCCTAATTTTACTCCCCAGTTCCTCATCTGTCCATTTTAGGATTCATTCATTAACCTATTAGAGCTTTATGATTAGTTTGAGATCAAACTGAGTTCAATTTTATCAATCATGTCTTTTTTATTTTCAGTTGAGATGCTCTTTCAGTGACATCTGCTCAGCACCAAATTGCAAACACAAAAAAAAACAGTGTTTCTAGTTATTAATAGCCAAATGTCAGATGTTTGCTTTGATGAAAATAGAGCAGATATTTTTGGAGATTGTGCAGACTCGATAATCCAGTTGAAACTGTTCATGTGAAAGTGACAAGAAAAAAAAACGGAGCTACTCATTTACAAACGTCTGCGGTTAATTCCTCAACCACAGTTACAGAAGACGCTGTCTGACATTTGATGTGCTTTTCATGTCAGTTTTGACATTCAAAGACCTTTTTGAAGGCTGAGTATCCTTCAAAAGGCTCAACAGTCGACATTTATTTCATGGTAATGAGCCTGTGTGTGGAGGATAACAAAGTCTGCTGTTTTTGTTGTTGGTGTGTCACTGAAATTTGATCAAAAAAATTCCCTTTTAATAAGTCAAAGCGAGTCTGTTTGATTCGTCAAAGTGGAGCTGGTGTTTGAGAATGCCGGAGGCAGCAGGAGAGGCGAGATACTCATAAGCGTGCTCATTGTGCTTGTCTGTTTAGTTAAGGGTTAAAATGTGTTCTGTGAGAGTCTAAAAATAACACTCGTTGAGCTGTCTTGCTTCATGTTGGGTGCAGAGTCTCATGAATGTGTTGAAAGAGATGGATGATAAACACTGAGATCACAGCAGCCTGGCTTACAGACATTAAAAGGTGTTTTCATCAAACCTGCACAAAATACTCTTGTATGAAACTCCCATAAAGCAGGTTATTTCTGGTATTAGCCATTAGCAGACACGAGTAAGAATGTGGAATAAAATCAACTTGATGTAACGGCTTAAAGTCACATTAACTGTGATGAACTGCGAAGCCATAAGCCATAAAAAAGCCATAAAGAGAGATATCAGTCCACACATCAGTTTGAGGAAGAGCACAAGCCTTACTCTGAGATCAATTTCTATCTGTCTCGGCATCTCATAAAAGAAAATTACACAATAAAAGCAGTTTAAATCCTGCAAAATGACCTCATGTGTCTGATACATATTCTTTCTCTCCTTGAAACACGTTCTTTACACCATTTATGATCATCATTGAAGATGTGTTATGATGACCAAGTGTTTTCTTCTTTGTGGTGTGTCTTTGTCCCCATGTTAATGTAGGTTTAATGCCTTAAGAGAAAGTTGTTTGATATTATTTATCAGCCTTATATGAGGACTTTTGCTGTGGCCTTTGAAAGCCTCATATAGGGCTGAACAAAGATCTAATTGCGCTTTTTCTGGCAGATATTGCGATTTCACTTCAGTTCATTATTTTCTTCAAATCAAGCTTTAGTGAAGTTTGCACAATGTACGGTAACATTTACAAACTTGACAAGAAATTATATCAAACCATCAAAACATCAAAAGCTTTTGCTCCAATGTAAGAATGAAAACTGAAGCAAAGAATTGTTTCTAACTTTTAGATAAAAGGTCAATGTTTTAAGAACAAAAGTGGACATTTTGAGAAGTAAAGACAAAATTCTGAGAAAAAAAGTCCACATTTTAAGAAATCAATTTAACATTATGTGAAAGAAGTCTAAACTTTCACATTTAAGGTCAAAATTTTGAGATAAAGACAAATATAAAAAGTACGAATTTCCAGATAAAACGTCAACATTTTGAAATAAAGGCGATATTTGAAATGAAAAGTAGAAATTTTGATATAAAAAGTCAAAATTATGAGAAATACAGACAACATTATTAAATAAAAGGCAAGATTTTGAAGTAAATAGTTGAATTTCTGACCTTAAAATACAATTTTTTCCATTTCTAAACTGTACTTAAGTAATGATACTTTTAGTTTAACAACTGAAAGACAAAAAGAGACTCTTAACTTTAAAAAATGATCTAGAGCAAAATTTCCTTGATTGTGTTACATGAAATAAGAAAAAATACGGAACAACTTAATAAAGACCAAGTTGAACAAGCGATTATAAAAAAATTGTTCCTGTAACTTCACCACTGATGGATATGGTAAATTAATGACCAAAATGCCAAATGTACTCATGGTTTGTTTATGATAAAGGTAAACATTAGAAAAAAATCTGTCAGTTCCACTTCCCGAAACAAAAATCTGTAGTAGTGTACGACTAAACAGGTCCAACAAAACAGTCATACGACATACTACATGTCAAAGTAGTAGCTTTGGAAAACAGCCACAGACTAAGGGCTTGTTATCTCAAGTAACGTAAAGGTGATTGTAAAGGTTTTTAGATAGACTTAGAGTGTGGGTAACTTTGCTCATCACGTGTAGTAGGATTCAGTGAAGTAAGTGCAGCTGCCACGTGGATAAACCCGAGTTAAGTAGATAAAATGATGAAATAATGATCATCACGTTCGTCACCTGGGGTTTGCACAGGTACCAGTTCTTTCCAAGAGGAATATTGCACAAGAAACAGGAAGGATACAGACAATGACACCATCATTTTAAAGTTAAACACTTCCAGTTCATAACCCTCCACTGTTGTTCAATAACTCAATCCGGAAACTTCAAGTTGCTCATCAACTTCCTGCTAACTTCCCAACTGTTCTTCTCTGCCACTTATTCTCCTGGAGCCTCTCTTTTCATTCTCTGGTGTGATTTATGCACCTTGTAGCAGGTGCAGGGGCACGACAGATGTTTCGCCCTTGTGAACCTACAGGTGTAATCTTTTTAACGTGCCTGGCTGCCTGCGTTTCTGCCAAATTATTTTCAGAGCAGTGTGCAGGTGTCAGGCACAGCTTGATAAATGCAATCATCCCTCAGGGCTGAGGCAACTATGAGAATGTCTTCTCTTTCATTAGATCATCTTTCGCGTTCTAACAATGCTATTTAGAGCCGTCGTAATGGGACAGACGTCGGGGATTAATGCGCCGAGCTGGCAGTCAGGAGAGATTTCTACACGAGTCCCTCCGCTGGCTCACAAACACAGTCAGTGCATAAAGATAGACGCAGATCAATGAATCAGAGTATGTTCAGTTTGATCCTCTAGAGCAGTCATGTGCGCTGTCGTCTCTCACAAGAATAAACTGAAAGAGCTCAACCAGTCGGATGTGGGGTCTTTCAGTTTGTTTACTTCATGGATGAATTATTCCACAGGCTGTTGAGTGTTGTCACTTGTCCTTTTATTGAGACTTTTAACATTCTCTGAGCTTCAATATCATCATTTACTTGGGCTCCTCTTTTCACAGGATTATTGCCTCTGTCATATTTTGTTAATGAGCCCTAAGGAAAACTTCACTGAAAGGCTCAGATATATCACAATATGTTTTATACATGCACACATTATGATGACGATACTGGAACAATATATTGTGCAGCTGCAGTTCCTCATATGTCCACTCGAGGCTCATCAATCTCTATTTACATCCTTGTAATGATGCAAATGTTTACTGCAAGTCTAGATATCTTTTTCCTTCTGGTATGTGAGACATTTTGGGTCTGAATTGCTCATCTCTGTGGGGATTTTTTTTTCTTCAACTCATCAATTTTGAAGACTCAGAGTTCTGCTCAGATTTGCATAATTAAGGAGTAGCTAAGTTGACTCACAGGCAGCTGCTTACCGGGAAGCTTAAGGCCTCCCTCTGCTCCTCCTCTTTTTCTGGTTCAACGTTTACTGAACGTTAGGTTGAGTCAGCATCTCTGATATTGCTTGGATTAAAAAGAAAAAACCTCCTTAGAAACTGATATGTGATGTCACAGAGTCAATATGTTTTATATTGTCTGTGCATTTAACTCTGGACTGATTCTGGTCTGCACCTGTGTGACAAAGTGGCTTGTTTTTGTGTGTAAATCTAACTTTGATTCAGCTTCTTTTGTTGTCGTTTCGTTGTGTTTTGTTGTGATTTTAATGTGGGATGAGCACATATTGCTCTGCTGGCTGAATCCTCTGTGAGACACTGTGACAAAAAGCTTGTAATGGTGCCTGCTTTCTTATGTTGTGTCTAATGAGTTGTAATAAGAAGCTAAAAGGATACAAATGTTGAATTTCATCCTTCAAACATTCGGCTTTGTGTTGTGTGTGTCGTGCGTGTGCCTCAGTGTGTCATCCAGCAGCGTAATGAGATTTTTATTGCCCTAATGCTACGCACCAGCAACCAAAACACCATCACATGGCCTGTGCTGCAGATGCACGGAGCAGTTAAAGCCACGCTGGGTTCGCAGACTGTTTACAAATGGCAGACGAGGCCCCTCCCCCTCCCCCTCCTCAGCCTCATGCATTTAGCACACTCTCCAATCCAGACCGAGTGCATTATGTTATTCCCAAGTGGAGTTTTTCACGTCACTGTCACACTCCTGTTAGATCGATGCTCCCAGCTCGTCTGACTTCACATTCAGCTCGTGATTAGTCAGTGAGAAAAAAAAGATTAATTGGCTTGTTTGTTCCTAGAAAGCTTTGAACGATGGGGGTTGGGCAGGAAGGCCTGATATTCCCCAGACTCGACCCTCAGCGGCTGCGGTGATGTAATGATGCCCTGGTTGTCCCCCCCCCGGCGATTGATGGAGACGTTAATGATCGGGCCGTACAACGAAGCACCTGAGCTTCTTTTTGTTGTTGTGATACATTACATCATGGCTCAGGGCGGGAGGGGTGATGTCATACTGGGGCTCCAGCCTCCCTCCTCCTCCTCCTCACCTCCTCCCACTCAGCCTCCCCCGTTACTGTGACTGGAGCCGCTCCAAAACCAGAGAGTAGTACTACGCTGCTTTCCAGGCAGAGTCTGGGGCCCAGGAGCCAGGCTGTCGGAACAAAACCTGCAGCTTCAACTGTCGACCCACAGAGGAATAGTGATGTTTCAGAAGATAAAGTAGTTTTATTTAACAGCACTTGCATTTCAGGGATGTTCGAGAGCGCAAAATTAAAAAAAGAAAAACCCTGATCAATAAGAATTCAGATCAAGCATTGAAATTCCATCCTGTTGTACTTTGTAAACCATTTCCTTTTAAGCCCAATTAACAAAAACAAACAATTATCTGTGTCTTGACCTAGAAATGTAAAATGAATGCTATGAAATGTACTTTTATCCCAAATTTCGGTCTGTGGCAATTTGCACAGATCTCTCTTGGGGTCTTACATTTAGCATAAAAGTTAGCAAAACTTACTTTATGGAAATGAATATCATGCTTAAAACGTAATAAGTGTTTGACCAGATGAATTTTTTTTCTTTGACTTTTATGGGCAAAAAAGTCTTAGAACAGTTGTGCAGATTAGACAAACATTTCATTTTGGTCACTGAGGATCCGTGTGAGTTGCACCCTTTTCAAGCTGAAGAAGAAGAGAGGTGTTGTTGTTATACACCACAGAATTTGTAGTAATGAGAGTTTTTGATTGTAAAAACTTGATAAATGGAGAATCATACTCATGATACGGTGACACTCTTGATCCAAAAGGTCGCCAAGAAGCTAAGAAGAGACCAGCTTGCTTGATGAGCTCGATGAAGAATGAATGAGATCTAAGGGTTTTGGTTACGTTTCCGCACAGATCCAACCGGTGTCATGCAAAATGTGTCATCACATTTAAACACAAGACAAATCGGCAAAAGTAGGACCTCTTCCCCTCATCCCCTTCTCTCTAACTCATTCAAAAACCTGTCGTTGAATTACTTGTGACCTGCTCAACAGAAAAGACCAAACAAAGTAAAGTTATTCAGAAATATCCATCATCAACACTTTTCATGCATCACAGGAGCTTCACTAACAATCAGGGTTTGCAAGGACAAGTTTCAATCTATAATGTAAGTGCTGGATGTCACTTAATAAGTCCATTTGTGCGCACTGTAGCTTGAAATGAATCAAGATTAATACAAATAGTATGAAGAGCCTTGATTTTTTGTATGGATATCAGCTGTTTGGAGCCCAAAACCTGACAAATAAACAAAGAAAATCTATTGTCCATTGAGACAGAGAGCTGACAAAATGAAAAGCATGGAAATTACTGGTCATTCTAACCTAAGAGTTGTTGAATTTTTGCTGGAGAAAACAGTAAACTATATCTAGATCTTATTGAAATTGAGGTTTCAGAAGCTTCAGTTGTGACTTCATGGTTTAGATTTCCAGATTTCTTGAATTTACACCACATCAAAGTCTCAGGCCCTCGTAATGTGTCTGTTTTTTTGAGTCAACTCATTGTAGTATTTGACAACCCTTTCCCCTTTTAAACTTATTATTTTCTGCTGTAAACCACCAGTTTAAGGTTTTGTGCTCTCACGTGAATGCACAGTAACATTAAAATATCATCCATAAATCTCATCAACACCATCAACGACAGAAATGAAGTAGATATAAAGTGAAGTGTATCTCCTTTTTGGGACCAATAAACATAACAAAGAGGTTTTGACCAATCAGAATCAAGTATTTAACACAGCCTGATAAAAACATTGTGCTAAACTGTCACATCTGTTATCTCTCAAAACATCATATCTACACAACAACTGTGACAGGAAATGTTTGACGTGTCACTCAATATCAAGAAAACTTCAAGACGAAATGAGAAATGACAGAAATATAAAAATTTGTGATCATTTCAGCTTTTTGAGCGGTGACACTTCTGGGTGATGCGTGTCTTCCTGTGTTATAGATACTGAGTTGATCACGGCAGCTTCTGTCGAGCTCTTTGTGTGTCGGTTGTGATCTGGTTTTGCTCTTGATGGTTATGGAGTGAAGCAGCTCTGTTGTCGATCGTCTCTGTTGGCCTTTAAGCCTCCGTTATTCCCTCTGACACGTTTTTGTCATTCAAAGCGCCGCCCTCGTATCTCCGTCTGTCAGGAGACCTTCATATATGTATTCAATATCCACACACACACACACACACACACATTTTTTACCCTCTTGCTCTCACTCTGGATTCACTGGTGACGTTGCTGCTCATTCTAGTCCAGCTGAGTGAAGGTGAAGTGGTTGCCTATTGTCGCTTTTACACACACACACACACACACACACACACGCACATACACACACCCTCCCTCCCCCCATCTCGCCGCCTCCGTCACCACAGCAACAGAAAGCCCTGGAGGGTGTGTAGGGGACTGGATGTGGGTGTAGGTGCGGGGGGCTGTGAGTGACAGTGACAGAGTGACATCACCGCTGCCACTCTCACTCTTTCTCCACCTCCATCCCCGTCCTTTTCTCCTCCTTCCTCCACAAACCTCTTCCCCTCCATCTGCACATCTTTGACTCTCTCTCAAGAGGAAGTGCTGCCGTCTCCGATTCTGTCTCCCCGCCCAGGAAACCGCTCTCCTCCATCCCCCCGTTTCTATGCCAACCGGCTCCAGCCTCGGTCTTGTGCTGAAGTGAGCGTGATAATGGCATTACTCCCACTGTGCTCCCTCTCCTCTTTGCATCCCTCCATCCTTCAATCATTCATCCATCGAGCTCTCAATCTACAGCTCTGCCTGTTTATTCCTGTCATCCCTCATTCTTACTTTCATTTTCTCCTCCTCCTCCTCCTCCTCCTCCTCCTTTCTGCACTCCCCACCGGAAGAGCACAGCCACAGCGGCTCTGCACTTACAACATCACTGTCTGGCAGGGAGGAGGTCCTTACCCCCGCCACCCCCACCTCCAGCACCACCACAGCCACCACCGCCGCCGCCCTCCTTCCCCTCCTCCACCCCCTGACACACATACACACATCCCCCCCCCCTCCTCCTGTGCTCCCGTTACAAACAAACCGCTGGCTTTAACGTACAGTATCTCTGTGGAGGCTGCAGGCGTCTCGGTCTTCAAATAACGTAATGGTGCATAAAGGCGTTTGTGCGCGCTTGTGTTTTCGTGTGTGTAGCTTTCCTTTCAGTGGAGGGAGGGGAGACAGAGAGAGAGAGAGCTAGAGAGGAGAGGCGGAGGGAGCAAACGTGAGTGAAAGTGTTGTCAGCCATTTTTTCTCATCTTTTTTTTTTTCTCTCTCTCTCCTTCACTGTTTTCTGCTTTATTATCGGCGCGCCGCTGCGCTCCGCCAGGAGATGTGATTGTCAAGCGCGCGTAAAAGCGAAGCTGGCTCGTCTTCAGCTTGGATAAAAGGGATATTTCCCCCCACCTCTCTTCCTCTCTACTTCTCCTCCTCTGTGGGTTTAAGATATTTCTGCGGGGAGGCAGGAATAAACGCAGAAGCTGCTCTTGGTTTGGAGTGTCTGATCAGGCCGAGAAATAGCGGATACTCCCAAAACTGTCAAGCCGCCGCCGCCTCCTCCTGCCAAAGAGAGACGGCGCAGCTGAGGGAAGGCGGCTTGGATGGAGATGGGGGTCTGTGCTGTCCGGGGATGTTAGATTTTAGCCCGGTGAAGATTTTTTCATAATGAAACCATTAGCAGCATCAGACAGCAATGGAGTCCCGAGCCAGCAAGATAAAACCCCGGTAAGTAGCCTTATCGACGCGCAACGTTTTCTCTCCATCCCTCTTTTTTTTTTCTCCCTCCCTGTCTGCTTTATGACCCAGAGATATGATTACCGTCCGTATAATGGATGTGCATCGGATTTCTATCGAGCCTCTACAAGATGAATGAACACAGGGCG
This sequence comes from Thalassoma bifasciatum, assembly GCA_008086565.1. Taxonomy (NCBI): domain Eukaryota; kingdom Metazoa; phylum Chordata; class Actinopteri; order Labriformes; family Labridae; genus Thalassoma; species Thalassoma bifasciatum. Next base: position 89,192 of record RPOG01002051.1, on the reverse strand, counting down.
GGCCAAGGACGAGACACAAACCCAAACGAGCTCACCAGAGGCTGCTTATCGCCCGGTGGAGCCTCCGATGTGTGTCAGTGTGTTGTACTAGAAACGGCCGCCATGTGCTTGCTGTCAGACGCGCGCACAGACACACGCACCAGCATAAATTAGTCTTTTGATCATTGTGGCTCTCTAAATCGACAGGGTTAATGATAAACCGCGTCATAAATGCAAAAAGTAGGTTTTCATTTAACAAAAACAACGATTTCCTCACACACACACACACGCACACACATCCAGCTGTGCAGATGTTTGTGTGTTTTACGACCAACGACTGTGCCCTCATTATGTTTTACGACGCACTTAAGTGACAATGTTTGATTCTAGGTCCATAAGATATGCTCATGAAATTAACTACATTGCATCAGAGGAGAAATAATCAGTACAAGCAATAAAACAGTGTTTAGAGGAGAGGTGATGTCATGTGCAAGGATGGAGGGAGCTTGTAACCTTAATTCAGAAACCCCACCTTTAACCTCTCAGGGATTCAGCCACAGAATCATCATTGCAAAAACTGAAAACAAAGCATATGTCTGTCTTATTTTACATTAAAAAATGTCTTTATTAGTCTTGATAGGAGCCACATTCAACTGGAAAGTCCAGGAAAACGTCCTGTTTTGAATCATTCAAAGACAAAAAACGATTTCTGGATTGCTTATGAAGAGTAAAACACAAAAAGAAGAATCTGTCATTGTGGAAAGAAAACAGTTCCTTGTTTTAAGACATTATTCAAACATTTTATTGCCCCATTGGCAGATTTTTTTTCAGTCATTATAAGCAATTCAGACCTTATTTTGGCTTCATCTATCTTGAAAAAAGACATGTTTCTGGACTTGTCAGTTGAATGTCGCTCATATCAAGACTAAAATGACAAATTTGCCAAAAAATAAGACATCAATACTTGGTAAGATTTCAGTTTTTGTAGTGATTGTAGAGTCATACATTGCAAACACTGATATCCAAGCAAGTGTTTGTCTTATTTTTAGTGAAATAGTCTCATTATTCTTGATGTAAGTCACGTTCAAGTAACAAGTCTAGAAAAGTGTCTTATTTCAAGTTATTCATAGACGAAATGATGTCTGAATTGCTTGTAATAAGTCCAAAAAATCTGCAGAAAAAATTGCTTGACAAGTTTCTTGAAATTAGAAAGAGGTCTCAATACAAGAATATTTCTTCTTATCCCATTGTTACAAGCAACTCAGGCTTCAATTTTTGTCTGTGAACAACTTGAAATGAGACTTTTTTCTGGACTTGTCAGCCTAATGTGGGAGAATAATAAGACAATTTTTGCAAAAAGTCTAATGATTGGCTTGGATTTCAGTTTTTGCAATGCACCAATTCAGCTGAAAATGACTAAAAACTGTCATTTGGTGCCTGTAAAAGAACACCAGCTGTTTCATTCAGAGCCTGTGGTGTAGTGCTGCTGCTGCTGGTGGCGCTGTCCATGGTGCTGGAAGCAGCCGGCTCACACAGCTCACGCAGACACTCTCGAGGCCCAGGCTGATCTGCACTTGAACGGTAAACGGATTGATCTGCTGTCAGCGCCGCCGGTATCACTCACACAGCAGGGACCACACACACAGACACACACACTCACACAAACACACACACAGACATCCAGAGGCAGAGCTGTAAATCACACTGATGGACGGTTCCTGGTTCGCAGAGCACATATGCCCGAACAAAAAAAATCACCTTAATATTCCTATAATAGTCATAAATGTGTCACTGTTGATGACAGATCGTGGCAGCTCTCCTCAAATTTTGTGCTTCAGGAAGGCTTCATGGCACAAACAGGCCCTAAAATCCCCACTGGAGTCACACACTTTCAAATGTAACAAGTCATTTCAGCATGAAAATATGATGTAAAGGCTCCCTTTAAATTCTGTGTCAGGCCAAAAAATAAATGTTTTTTGGCTTAATTTGGGCGATTTAGACTTGTTAGTCAATTTTACTTCTTCAAGAATAATTAATCTAACTCCATCTCAACTCAGACAACCTGTACCATTGCACAGTTTATTCAAGTACAGTAAGGTCTCATATCTTCTACATTTCCTCCTCACTCATGGTGTATATAACTTGAAAGCTGTAGCTTTACTGAACAGCAGGGAGGGGGGACGGTAATATGCATTATTGATTTATTTGAACATATTTCAAGTTGAAATGTATTTTAACTTTCGTAATCTTTTGCCTTATCGACATAGAATCATCTGCCAGAATAACAAATGTGCAAAAGTGTATCATTGTTGAATTACTTTGTATGGCAACTGCTTTTGCTTGTGACATGTCTTAAACATGAAATATGTCTTTAGAGACGTGAATCTAAAACAGTTTTCATGTTGCTCTCTGTTCAACTCCCTACAAAGTCTCAAATTCATATATCTAAAACTAAGACCTTGAAATGTCTTAAATTCATTAAGAATGTTTCATGCTGGGCTTAATTACATCACTCAAAGGTCTTTAATCTGTTGGTGCAGGACTAATTAATGCAATTTTTTTTTCTTTTTTTAAACTGGACTTTTCGAGGCAGAGATGTAGAGATGCTACTTCTTGCTCGTCATTTAGTGACACACCTTATGCTTGAGTTGTAATAGAGCAGGATCCCCCAACCATCGCTTATATTTACGAGGTTTCAGCCATAAATTTTATTCAAGGTGGCCATAAAAAGATCTTAAAAAGCCTTACATTTGACTTGCTGAAACCTTCAGATACCCAGTCGATTTATTGTGCAAATTTTCAGCCAAATACATCTCAAGTGTTTTCCTTTAACAACTTTAACCCAGTGGGTGCTGGATGTACTTATGTTGTACAAGATCAGCACTTCATTAGCAATCTGTTTGCCAGTATTAATCATAGTTGAGTATTGAAGTGACACTACTTACTTTAAAAAACATCATACAGAGCAGACTGTTATGTACCACATCATTAAAATTCACCGTTTTTATTGGCAGGATAGTTCCTTTTCACAGCCAAAACATGATCGAAGCATATGCACCTCAAGTTAGACAAAACAAGCAGCAGAGCCAGCAAGTTAACACAACTGGCAATTATGTAAAACACAGACAAACATGAGTGCAATAATCAATGTTTGGCTCCTTTTATAATTGGCTATCTTTCAGCGCGTGGAAGTTATTTACATATTCTGCACTGAGAGAAATGTGGAGGAAAGTTATTTTTGTTTTGCTTCTTCAGAAAAACTCTTTGAAAGGGAAGAGAACGTTTGCCCTCCTTCTTTGCCCTTCCATTTGGTTTTTGTTTTCCTATGTTTTTAGCATTCAGATTAAGCCTTGTGTAAACATTCATTAAGCCCAGCAGGAACCCCACTGCAGGTAGAGTCAATAGCAGCTCTTATTACAGTCGTGACATCACCTTAGTAAGCTCATGGTCACTCACTGCTACACATGAAATTTCTTAATTACTAATCTTCCCCCCGTAGACTTTCTTACAGCTACGTTTTTATCTTTACAGCAATGAGGCATATGTTGACTTCCAACCTCTGAGTACATTTCATCTGGATTTATTAGGTTGTTATGGACGTTTATGGCTTTATCTTTTGGAAATAGCTTGGCCATGAATGGAGTCTCCTTATCTTGGAGCATTTTATGGGGGGAAATGATTTAGCTTTGTTGGGCTTGGATAATAAATCAGAAAGGGATTGTAGCGACTGACTACTGAACCCCTTCTCTGTAGCACAGAAGGAACAAATCCTCTCAGATCTTTCCATCAATTCCTTCTTATGTTGGTTGAATAAACAGCTGTAAACAAAAACTGCAAACAAACCAACTTTGGGGAATTTAAGTGAAACAGCCAACATAATACTCTGAGTAAAAATCCCAAAAAGAGGACCACCTACCTGGCCTCTTGGGGAGAATACCCAAAGATACTCAAAGACTAATACGTAGCCTCATAACCCATATGTTTATATAAAAAAAACTGTTTTTCTCTTTGAAGTGAACATTTTCTATGAAGGAAACATGGAGAATGTATTAAAGCAAATGTCTGCCAGTTAAAAATATGAAAAAGAAGAAACTTGCCTTCTTTAGATTTCTTTTTGTGCTCTTAGACAGACCAAATATTAAAGAGAACCGGCAACATTTCAACTTTTTCTCATAATCAAGTCTTTTTATCTCAACATTTCAACTTCTCATCTCAAAGTTTTGACTGTGACATCAAAAATACTGACTTTAATCCCAGAACTGTCACATTTTACCTCTAGTTTTTGACTTTTTTCTCTCAATTTTGACTTTATATAAGGATTCAAGGAGAAGTTTATTGTCATTCATCACATGTAAAAACATGGATGGAACGAAATTATATCTCATGACTTCGACTTTTTATCCCAAAATTTGAATTAAAATGGGCCCAAAAAGTTCTCAACACTGGTCGCTACCATAACAAAAAGAGGGATACGACCATAAATCTGCAGTTTGTCTGTAAAACTACATTTCCACCTCAGCATTGTCTGTCTCAGAGCACAGCCAAGTAGTCAGAGCTAAGCTGGACACTTTGGGGAATTTTATAAAATCCTCCCTGGACATAATTGTACCACCCAAAGGCAGGACATGTTCTGGAAAAAGAGGAGGTTTGGTCACCCTATAGGAGAGAAGCTTATGTTTACAATAACTGACACCTGGAATAGATGTAATCACAGTGTAATATTCTGTACTGTAGTGCTTCTTCTCCTTTTCTAAGCGCTGAGTTGTGTGGTGTTGGCTGGTAAAGCTGTAACCAGGCAGGGGAAACCCCAGAGAGCATATAAGGCCCTTTTAATGGGACACCCATCCAAGAGGGTTTTAATCTCTTGATCCACCAGGCTCAGAAAGTGAGATGCAGCCACCATGGACGGTAGCACTCTGGGATGTTCCCGCTGTGTCTTAGCCACCCAACGCTGGCAGCTCTCCATTTTTTAACAAGTGAACAAAGTTACAACCAAGAGAGATGTTGAAAGTAGTCATGCAGCTTTGAACCCCCCAAAATAATCTTATTAAATCAACATTTCTGTCTTTAAATCTCTGCAATCCTGGGTTGCATTGCAGAGCTTGGCCGCCAATTCCTTTGGATCTGCGGCATAGATTCACTCTCTGCACACGCAGACAGTAAAGAGATTGAGAGGCAGCCAGTGCCTCCACACAGGGCTTCCACCCAGCAATCTAGGTCATTAGGTCTACACTGTAATTCAAGTAGCGCCACATCTGCTCTCATGGAGGCAGAACAGTGTGTGTTGCGGCCGGTGCATTAGAGGGATGCATAATCCTGCTGTCAGCTGATTGTTGGTATTTTTGGCTCGTGGTGCATTCAGCAAAGCTTACCTCAAAGGTGTGCAGTGTATGGAATTTGCATAAAAGAAAGGCTCGGGAGTGTCAAGAAAGTAGGTGAATCACAATTATGTGTTGTATCACTAACAGACAATAGAATAAATGCACAGCATCTGAAAATCAATCAGGGTTAATGATGCATTGCACATGCATTAGCGTATTGTGCAACTGATTGGGGAAGCTAAATGAGTGCGTGTCAGTATTGTTGTCCAGGCGTCCATCTTGGCCCAGTATCTTGCGTGCCATCGGGCTGAAGAGGTCAATGGACCACATGCTTATAGACTGAACGGACCCTGGCTTATTGACCGACAGACGGTTGACCCAAATGAGTGGAGAGAAAGGATTAAGTGTTTATTATCCTCTCCCTTTATCCCTGTTTCCAGCCCTCCCTTTATCTCTCTCTCTTTATGGGGGGGAGGGGAGGGGCTTGTAGTTAAAGGAGGTGGCGGGAGCTTGTGGAAACCAGTCAGGATGGTTTTATTATTATTGACATGTAGACCACAAGAGCTGGAACCATCAATAATGAGAGCATTTGGTTAATTTAACCCTGTGCTCTCGCTCATTGGTTAAATTCACCTGGTGCAGAGGTGAAATTTGATCCCGGTGTGGGATTGTTTAATCTTTAGCTTTTCTTTAATCTAATCGGATTATCCTGTGTTTTAAAATTAAGAGCTTTTATTTATATCTTCTGTTCCCCTGATGAATTCGTGGCCATTCATTTTGCCTGTTGAATTTTTCCCTTAACACTAAACACAAGTCAGTAAGTCTGTGCAATATTTTCCAAAATATTAAGGCTTAACTCAATACAAAAAGCAACATGATGCACAATGCATATTACAAATTTTGGTAACACTTTAGATTAGGGAAGACATATTCATTATTAACTAGGTGCCTATTAACATACATATAAGTAGCTCGCTAGCTCCTAATTAGTATTTATTAAGCATGCATTAACCTCTTATTCTACCTCTAATGCACCATGAATTCAGACTTTCCCAAACATTAACTCCTAATTATTACTTATTGACTACAAATTAATAAATATGTGTTCCCTAATCTAAAGTGTCACCGAAATTTGTTCATGCAAGAAAACTTTTTGTCAGAGAAAGTATTAGAAATTCATAAAGAGGGATCTCCTATCTGTTTTTTAAGTTAGTTATTTAATACTTTTATGCAGTAAAAGGAGTTATAAAGTAGGGATTGGTACTTCTCACATTTAAACTGATAAGGTGTCGATGCCCAGTACTTGGGAATTGGTACCAGTACTTAATGGTACCAATTTTTAGTACTTTTGTGTGTCTTTATGTAGTAAGACATGCTAATTTCTTTATCAGTTAATCTAAAAATATTTGAAACATGGCACCATTTGATTTTTATGAGAGCCGTTACTCTGTACGACTGACCAAATTTGGTCGGTACCAATAAAAGCTCTAAATTCTGTGTCTATCCCTATTGGAAATTGCATTACAATGGCTAAAAATCAAGCGCAAAAATCAAAGATAGAGCAATGCTTATGGAGAACTAGTTGATTTAAATATTTGTACCATCATTTAAGTGTTGAATGCGTTTCTTTGAAAGCCCTTCACAAATAATAAACATAAGTTGGAGATGGAAAAGCAAACATCTGTAACACCAGGGGTTTGATTTTATGCATATTGTGCTTTAACAAAAGTAAGTGGTGCAAACTAATCAGACTCTTTCTCTCAGATAAACACCTATGTTTGGTGCAGCTGCAGGTGTGTGCTTCTGTAATATATTGAATAATGCTGCAGTGTTGATATTAATCCTATTTCCACGTGACAACAAGGAATGTCATTCAGGCTGTATCAGACAATGGCTGCTTTTTTTGTGATTCAGATTGTTTTGGTCTTATAGTTGTTGATCCTGAAGAAAACTAGGATTTACTGTCATCCCTCAGTGCAAGTTTGATCCATATTTTCTCGCCTCAGGATACCAAGTCGTTTCTCCTCAGCACCTCATACAAGGTTTTAGTGATAAACATAAATGTTCGTAATAGTTTCACCAGCATAACTTCACTCGTCTGACATCAGAGTGATTCACTGCACCATAATCTCTCAGGGTCCCCAGAAGTCATCAGAAGGAGACGTGATGAGGCTTTATCACTGCAGCTCCAAACAGACAAAGAGATTCGTCACACGGACACAATAACATCCGGCCGGTTATAATGATACCATGGAAGTCAGCTGGAGGCGTACAGAGTGAAGTCGACCAGATGAGAGGACGGGGAATAGCAGCCTGAGGGGGGGTTAGTGAGTGACTGGGCCCTCCGGTCGACCATTTTAGTTAGAGCAGCCATCCAGATAATTAAACGTGATGGCAATCTTTGACACAGTGCAGTCACATCGCACCTCAGTGCCACAGGAGCTGTAATGTCTCACTCTCTTTCATGGACACATAATGGCACTTTTTGAATAGATATCACCCATTTTCCCAACCCCCCCCCCACCCCCAAACCAACAGAAAGGTCTCTAAATGTCTCACCACACCTGCTTCTAAATCACCACCACAATACTTGAAGGCTCTTGACTCTCACTGTAGCTCCGTCTTCATGAATAGTGAAGATTTTTCGTTTAAAAAAAACTACTTTCCAATATTCCACAGCGATAAACACTTTTGATCCCATTTCCAAAACTCTTTAATTAAGTGGTAAAGCAGATGAGCGCCTCTGAAGCTGTGACGACGAGCATTTTCTTAACGCATGTTCAAGAGCAGATGACAGCTCAAATCCATTTAATTGCAAATGAACTTCCCAAAATGCATTTCTACCCAATCTCTTCCATTTGTGATCCAAGTGGGACTTCACAGAGCCAAAAACTACGTGAGGCAGTGTGGTTATTTACAGCCTAAAGTGACACCCAGTGCTTCAGAGACCGTTTTACCTTTTACAGCTCAGACGAGAAGAGCTAAAAGCTTCGAAAGTGGCTGCACAACTATCCGTCCAATATCACACTTACACCAGGATTTACATCGGGAAAAAAAAAACATGCATCTCCTCCTTTTAAAGCTCAGTCTGACCTTCCTTTGCTGGCACTTTGCAAAGCTGGGTTAAAAGTTTTCACCCTTTGGAGCGGACTTTTGAAAACCCTCTACACAGCGATGAAAAATTCAGAATATAAACTTTACACTTCTGAAACCACACATTTAAAAATACTAACATTTCTCTCTTTATGTTGACATTTAGCCCTGATACCATCGCATGAATGAGGCAACCTAGTTAAATCTGCCATATTTGACTTTTCGGTGTAAAAATTTATTATTTATGACGATCCGCTTGAGCCAGAAATGGAGGTTGGAGGCGGCTGAGAGCGATCTCCCTGCTGAGTATCAAATATATATTGGTAAATAAAACATTCAGCCATAAAATATTCAAGTCTGTAGACCCTGTGAACCAGTTTATGTTGTTTGATTACATTTACAATTCACCCCCTGTGGCGCTCTGGTCTGATCTGATGGGTTTTTACTCAAACACATTTTATATTGTACGCATAAAACAATACCTAAAATGTCAGTAGAAATAAACTGTAAACTGTGATATCCTTTTGACAGAATTGAATCAACCAAATAATACACAAATGTAATTAAGAACTCAATATTGCTTGACATTTCTAATTATTATTGAAAAGACTGAACCACCAAGTGATGTACTTGCATTCCCTTGAGGCTCTAATACATGAAGCCATTACTTTCTCCGTTAAATAATAAACATAAGACAGCTAATGCAACAAAAGCTATGTAATAACTTTTTTCCAGGGATGGGAGAAGGATTGAGTCACATGAGTATTGAGATTTTTTGTTTTAGGATCAATTTTTGACCAAAAAATTAATTTATTTTTCTGCATGTGCTCAATTTTACTCTTTAAAGCAGGCTTTTGAAAAGAGCTGCTTCAAGTATATTGATACTGAATAAATGAAATATGACTCCTGATATAGTCTGCAGACATCATCATCATTCAGCTTTCTTATAAGTGTTACAAAAACGGACTGAAAATCGCGAAAATTGTCAATATGGTAGAAAGCAATTCAAATCAAATCAGCACTGAAAGAATCATACGAGAATCTAATTAGGGGAATTTGTCCTACTACTCTCACAATGACTTGTTACCATCATAAAAAGAAAGACAAATGTACTTGCACGTCTGACATTTTTGCATCCAGGATGAAAAATAACTGGTTGTCAAGTTGCACACGAATTTACTGTCATATAAATATTTTTTGTTGCTTTAATAGCATCATTTTGTTTGAATAAATCATAGAATTAGCTGCTGTACTAACTGCTGCTCTTATTTTCTTTTATTCATGTGCCCCCTTCAAATCATCAACGGGGGGTTTCTGATGTGTTTTACATTTCGGGGTCATCCATAGCGAAGTGGGTTGGCTCATTTTACGCTATGTTTAATTACAGCGGGGCTTCCTGCTACTTTATGCAGTATGAATTACTCACAGGAGTTTCCCTCCAGTACTGCCTAGTTTTCATTTAGGTTATGCGAGTTGCCTGCTTTAATTAGGGGAGTTTCCTTAATGTATGCAGAGCGTCTTGTTGTTTTTTCTCTTCATAGAAAAGTTGGAGTGTAGAGAGCAGCTAACAGCTAATATCAGGATAATAACTGAACCAGTGGAGGAAGTATCTCTGAAGCTTTGCAGTGCACAATGAGGACACACTTCTAGTCGTTTCATCATAAACAAAACAAGATTTTCTTCGATTACAAAGGAGAAAACACACAATTAGACGTTTCCTTCAGTCAGATTTCAGGATAACAAACCGCTCTGTGTGTCCGTTCATCTGGCAGTCAACACGAGTGTTAGCACGAGTGGCCAGCAGTGGCTGATACTGACCATGTGTGTGTATGTTGTGTGTGTGTATGTGCAGCTCCCTGCAGACTTCAGCAGACTTCACCTGGCCGACGGCTTGCACCCACAGGTGACCCACGTCTCCTCCAGCCACTCAGGATGTAGTATCACCAGCGACTCTGGAAGCAGCAGCCTGTCAGACATTTACCAGGTAAGGACGCCCCAAAACTGGTAGTGGATCCCCAACCTGGACTCCCTGGATAGTTCAGTAGGTCCGATAGTCTGTGACTACATAAAACTACTCATGGTAGATTCTAGATCCCCAAGATCACTGAGCTTTGATGGCTGTAGCTTAGTTTTTGTTTTGTTTTGTCATAACCCTTGAAGTTAGTGAGGAAAAAGGAATATTTATCAGTCGTATTCTAGGTTGAAACACACACCAAAGTGATGGTAGCCTTCAAAAACAAGAAGCTCCTGTGATGTATGATAAGTATGATCAAGACAGTGGCTAAAATTGGTCAAATTCTTCATACTATATCTTTAAAACAGTTAAGAAAATAAAAGAAGGGTTTTAAACCTTAACAATATGCATGATTACACTTTTTGAAAGGTTAATGTACACATCCTTAAAAAGTCTTAAAAGGTCTTAAATTTATTGAAATTTTATATTTTGGTTTTAAAAAAATTACTCCAAGGTCTTAAATTTGTCAGGGCAGGATTTGTTCATGTTTTATTGATTTCATTTTTTGTGGGACTTTTGAGAAAGAGATACTGTCTTACAAACTGCTGATATAATTTATCTGCATCCAAGTTAGCTAGTGTGTGACTGTGGGTCACCGTTGTTACTTTTACTTACAGCCGTTAACCAGAAAGCGCTGAGGGTCACTTTATGTGTAATAAACAGACAAAAAATGAACTTTAATGGGTCTTTTTGAGTGAGACACATACTATGATTTGGTTTTAATACAGCAGGATCCTTCAACCATCAACTATATTTATGTGTTTTGGTCTTAAATCTAATTCAAAGTGGCATCAAAAAGTCTTAAATTTGACTTCCTAAAACCTGCAGGTACCCTGTTATAACGTATATACTTGTGTTGCAAATAGATATCTGACAGCTCTAAATAAGCTTAGTGTAGCTTAGCCTTGCTTAGTTTAACATTAAAACTCTATTTGATGACCCAAACAAATCAAACATAACCTCATTGATAATGTTTAAAGGGAATTTTTTTGAAACCTTGCAACAATTTTCTAATGAACTTGTGTCTGACCTTTATGCTAAGCTAACTAGCTTTAAGTCTATATTTACCTTAAACCGGCATGTGGGGTATCAGTTTTCTTGTCTGCGCCTCAGCAACAAAGCAAATATAGCTTTTTTCCACGTGATTCGTTTTCCCACCTTTAAACCTTTGTCCTTTAATTTCCTTGTTTTGTGAAACTACCAAAATCAGAAGCTGAGTTGTGGCCAAAATGGCATTTTTTGGAGGATATTTCTGGCTTAATGTGAAGAGTATTACAAGAAACTCACAACAGTTTTTAGTAAACCACAAGCTAATCATTCTAACCCAATTCAATCATAATTCTTTGTGAATAAATCAGGTGAGAGACTTGGACTGACGCCCAGTTCAAATAATTCAGAGTCTGAACCTTTCTGCTTCGTGGAATGACAAATATACCTCGGGGAATTTAGGTTAGTCTCATTAAGTAGAACCAGAAAATTTGGCTAAGCAAAAAGCTTGGCACACAAAAAGGCTAAAAGACCCACTAATAGGACAGTGTCGCTGCTCAGCGGGGGACGAACGACAGGCTGGTGGCTGCGAGCAGGTGGTCCAGCCTACTTCCTGACTCCAGCTTGGCGTCTCATCACCTCAAAGCAGAAGTGAAGAACTCCCAGGGAGCTGTGACGTTCAGTCTGGTGTGATAAAAAGCTTTTTGAGCTGTGTTTATGCGTAAATATTACAGAGAGCAGCGGTCGACTTTGCAGAATCCTTTTTTCTGACAGTAGAGTGTGACTAAGGTAATCAATATGTAACCCTGACTGAAGAAAGAGAAGAAAAATGTTGTTTTTTTTACAGGAACCTTATCCCTGTAGAGGTAAATAAAACACAATTCAGCTTGAAGGAGCTCACACACACACACACACACACACACACACTCACAATCCCGTGACTGTGGACGTGCCCCAAACCCTGTAACTAATCCTCTTAACACTGAGCACCCACCCTATTGGCTCCTAATTCTGCCACCTGCTGTGTTCCTATTTGTGTGTGTGTGTGTGTGTGTTTGTTTGTAAGTGTGACTGAGCTCAGAGGGCATCACTCAGTCACTGTGTTGAGTTCGGAGCTCCTCTGCCCAGCCTGTGAATGTTGGTGCTGTTGCATAAGATCAGACTGTTTGAATATGGCTTTATAATGTCCAGTTAGAGCGTGTGTTATCATAGAGCTGGTGTGTGTGTGTGTGTGTGTGTGTGTGTGTGTGTGGGTTTATACACATTTGGCCGTGCTGTGGCTGGCTGGGGCAGGTTGAACAGGCTCTACTGTCCCCAGTCAGTGATCCTGGTCTTAGTGCCATCTGCTTGCCGCTCTCTGTCTCCTGATTCCTCACCCTCTCTCTCTCTCTCTGTCTCTGTCTCTCTCGTCCTGCTTTCTCTCGGCTCCTTTTGTTGAATTCTTTCACAGCTTTTAATCTACCTGTCGCAGCAGCTGCTTTGTGCGGAGGTGATATGTCTACTACCTTCCCTTCGTCTTGCTTTGTCTCAGCGTGGTATTGTTCTCTCTCAGGAGATTAAACTTGTGATCATGCAGGTGTGAAACTTGTTTCCCTCAAAGCCCACGTGATTTCTGTCAAAAGTTAAGATTCATATTCAATTATTTCACACCTTTACGCCCATGTCTCGCATCTATTGGGGGTTTTCTGTAGTTAAGTTAAGAGGAAGGGTGTTCAAACTGTTTTCTTGCAGCTCTCACTGTAAACAAACTGAGTCAGTGCGCTTATATGCAGCCTAAGAAATCAAACTATGAGCTTAATCGGCACGAGATTTGACTATTCAAATGCATGTAAACAGCTTAGTTAGACAGAAATCTGTCAAAGCATAGCGTGATTGACACACCTAGATAATGCGATTGCTATTGGACAACAGTTGGACTCAGCAGGTCTCAGTGATTTGGTGAAGCATATCAGCCAGAAGAAGAAATAGATGACTATGAAAAACAGGGTTGCTGGACTCAAACACAACAATCAAACAACATGGCACATATATACATACATGAAAACATTAAGAGCTGCATCAATCGAAGCCATCATTGTTACAATGTTGTTTCCTCTTTGGGTGAACTGAAATTAGTTTGATACACACACAGCTTCACTTGTCAAAAAAGGACACGGCACCACCTTACAAAGTGAAGTTGAAGTCCAATTCCCATTTCTGCAAAAATTCACAGACAAGAACAGATCCTTGTTGTGACTTTACAATCAAGCTACAACCCAAGTTGAACCTCTGTTTGTAAATATACTGACTGATGCATTTATAAACCATGAAAGTCACATTTGAATTATGTGTTTGTAAACTCTTGCGCTTTCAAGGGATTTCTGTTAAAAATCAGTCACTGAATGTGGTCAAACATCCCTGTGTCATCATTACAGACTTATGAAATCAACCCTCACCTGTCCCTCAGGTGTCTCTTGATTAGGGATGCACTGATACCACCTTTTTTTATCAAACCAAGCACAAGTACTTACGTTTGAGTACTCACTTCTCATACTTAATAACATCACTGCAGCTCTAAAGCGACTTTGTAAATGTCTTTCATTTCCTCACTCTCTCATGTTAACAAATGACATGAAGACCGTGATGCCTCTGCACATGTTGCAGAAATTTTAACAATCAGAAGTTCTCTACCTTGGCGCCAATGACAACTTAACCTGCTTATAGTGGTATCTAATGTTGTAGTACTCATTCTTACTTTTGATACCAGATGATAAGAGGTCAGTTTCTGGAGTTTTAAATGCTGTGTGAACACCAACAAACTCTGCTTCTGCCCAGAGAAAATGTTCTCTATTAGCAGGTGATATCAGGATCCAGATTTTATCATTCAAACTATTTTGACCTGCATGCAACATTTTTAGTCCCAAATACTTCTTATACTGCATTCTGATCTGTTATTTTCTGCACCGCAATCATTTAAATATGTTTGCAGTAAGAGTTTTTGAGTTTCTGCAGAATGCACAGAGCTCTAGCTTTATACAAGTGGCCACTGAACAGTCCAAATGTAGTTTAGTGAAACTAAACTTAACAGTGCGTGACCAGCAGAGGCCGATGGATGTCACCTAATTTTAGCTGTAAACCAATTTGACGTCAGACTCTGTGATCCAGGGTTTACCTCTCCAAGAAAATAGATTTAGGAGTGAGTTTCTTTTTGTTTTCTCACATTTAGACGAGTCAGTTGGTGAGAGTTTCCATTCATTTATTGGTAAAAATGAGTCACCACAGAGCGTTTTAACACGAGAACCTCAACCTCACTTTTGGACCGCTCACTCTCACAGCCCACAAAACAATTTACAAAACTGCACGGATAGTGAAAAGGATTCAAATTCATCTCCAAGCGTCCAAAGCAACTCCCCAAACTGTTTGTTTTATGCAACATTACTTTTTTATGGTTTGTTAAAGTTGCTCCCTGCAGATTTTGGAATTAATAATGAGGAGTGTTACACCCCAAGCAATCTTAGCGGTCCTCGCTTGGGGGGCCTTTGAATAAAAAATCTGGGGAGGTCTGCTTCCTCTTCCTCTTCTTCACACAATGAGTTATGATTGTTAAAATGTAGTTGTGAGCTGCTGCTGAGAAGATTGAAGATTAGCTTTAAAGAGAAGCATTGAATAGCTTCACCACCGCTGCTCTTTTCTCCTGCTGCTCTTTTCTCCTCGACACCCTTTGGTCTCCACAATAGATGCAGCCCACGAGGAGTCTCCCATCGCTGTCACGTCACCAGCAACATGCTGCACTGTTTTGTGTTTGAATAAATCATGAAATTGGTCCTTCAGAAGGGCTTTGAAAGCATTGATCCAAGAATAGCACTGATGAAATATTAACAGCACCTGACTTACCCACTGACTCTTAATGCTTACTGCACATTTATGGATTTCTGATGCACAGATGACACGAAAACAACACTGTGAAGAAAGACTAAAACTCATGGACCTGGCTTTGGTGCCAACAAGTTTTCTGCATGTGGAGTTTTTTGGTGCTAATAAATTCAGCTGAAATCAGACGAAATCAATGCAGGAAGAAATAATCAATTTTCATTTGCTGATTTAAGTTTGTGCATATTTTGTTTGCTGCAGAAAACAAGTTTTGTGAGCTTGTCATTTGTGTCCTCTGTCCATCTGTGGGAAGAGGAGGTGAAGCAATGAATATGCAACTGTTTGTTCTTTCAGGACAAAGACTTCTAGAGAAATCTCAGTGATGCTTATTGTGGATGACGTTTTTATTTAGTTACTAAAAGGCGCTGTTCTCTTCACAGCCTTTTTTATACTCTATTGATTTTCTTTTGCTGCTTGCATTGTTTATATTCTCCTTTCTCAATCTGTAAATCCTCCTCACACATATCTTCGACCCCGCCCACCACCAGGGCGTGTGCTCCTGTGATGCCCAAATGGCCACTCAGACACAGGCTTGAATCATTCATGAGCCTTCTCTACATGGCATTTGAGGAGAAATGACATAGGGGGTTCAGTGAAAGACCTGACAGGACTCTGAGCTTTGAAAAATTAAAAGCAGACTGACAGTCTGGAAGGTGAAGATGCGTCTTGCTTTGGGATTTTGCGGGCAGTTTGCGAAGGCGACCCTTTCTTCACTTTCTTATAAACCTGAGCTTGGGCTCCACATTGAGGTAAGAAGGCCTGTTTTTTGCTTGAGGCTTGGACACAGATGATGCTTCATAGTCCTGTTTTTTCTCTGAATGCTTTGGTTTCATCAGTGGGAAAGGTTCGCACAAAAATCGGGCAACACGGCCCCTCTATCATCCGCGGAAACATTTTCTTTGATGATAGCAGAGGAACCACAGAAGTTTCACTCCTTCACGAGTAATTGCATTACTTTCGCCCCTCATCTCCGTTCATTTTTCCAGCTCTACACATATTTCATCTTGTGCTTTCAAAGAAGCGGATCTGGCTGTGAGGCAGGCGCTGTAGTTTGCTGAGGGGGAGAGGAGAGGAGAGGAAAGTTGGGAGTTAATTAGCTTGTTACTATGCATAGCAGGCTGTTTGGTATGCAGCGTTGACGCCTGTCTCTCTCATACTGTACTGAATACCTCTAATCTACTTTATGAAATGGGTCAAATCTGCACATCAGAGGCTCTTTGTGTTTTGTTTTTTGTCATTTGGTTGGATTTTATTGTTTTGCAGCTGTTGTTTGATTTGAAATTGATTTCAAGTGTGTCTGCGCCGTCTTTGTGTCCTCGCTGTGCCAGATTTTTACTCAAGCTGTTTCTGGGCTCCGTCTGAGATTTGATAGCTGGATACGAGTTTGGTCAGTGGCTCAAAGTTTGTAATGAGCATGCAGATATATGCTTCTGTCATGTGGGTGTCTGTGCTTTGCCGGTGTTGGGTAAAGTCTCCAAATCCCTCATTTTCTTTGCCTTGAAGCAGAGATATTTAACTCATCTTCCATCTGTTCACTCTACTCAGGCCACAGAAAACGAACCAGGCGACATGGACCTGAGTGGCTTGCCAGAGACGGCTGTGGACTCCGAGGAGGACGATGATGAGGAGGACATCGAGCGAGCGTCCGACCCCCTCATGAGCCGAGACATCGTGCGGGACTGCCTGGAGAAAGACCCCATGGACAGAACCGACGATGACATAGGTGAGCGCTTTGGGTTTGATTTCAATCCGGCTCATGAACACCAAGATTCCTACTACATTATTCATGCCACAGTGTTTACTATAAGTAGAATATATCATCTATTTTTGTGGATGCCTGAGTTTACCAGGACTTCTTCAGCAGTGGGAGCAGATTCTCAGACAGTTGTAAGATGATTTTTCCCCGTAGAGATATTTTCTTGAATTCCTCTACAAAGACCACACCCTCCTTTCTTATTCAAATCTCAAATACATTCACTTTTTTCTTTTTTTCCTCCTCTGCTGCTCTGGTTTTCGATGTAGACTTTCGAGTAATTCTCAAAAAACCACGCCAGGCTCGCAGTATCATGTTGCTTTAAGCTATGACTCAACTCCAGCAATGATGATAGGCATGTTAAAAAAAATAAATAAATAAAAAAGTCCACGCTGTCAGAGCTTAGCTACAGATGTGGACCGGGGGAGGATGATTCTCTGGATGCAGGGAGCGAGTGCCAACCGCTCTCCCCCTCCCCCCATCCTCTGATTCCCCCCCCACGGCACACCCCTCCCTCCCTCCCTCTGCCGGCAGGCTTTTCTAGGTCACTCTGGCACATCCTCTCGCCTCACCTCTCCCTGCACATTAAAGTTTCAGTGCTTCCGCAGCTTCACACACGACGCTGTTGCCATGCCAAGTATGGGTCAGTCGGTACACCAGACGATCGCCAGGAGGGAAGCGCTGGTGGGAGATGGCGGGGAGACGGCGGGTAGTTCCCTGATTTGGTGCAGAGTACGCTGGATTTCTTTTAGCGACACACCCAGACAGATACAAGCAGATTCACCTGCTTCAATCAGCACATAAAGAAACAGCGTCCTGATTGTAGAACATGATCAAAAGACGTCTCTGTGACAGATTTCTGCCTCAGGTAAACCTGTAGTGATTCGCTGATTTTGCACATATCCTTTCACCTGACAATCATATGACCACCATGTGTTGACATATGAAAGTCAACTGGGTTTCTGGATGGTGTAAATAAGCTTTATTTTATAAGGAGATCAAGCATTTTGTCATCAGGGTCTTAAACTTTCCATAAAAGGCTTTTGCTTATCTCTGTTCACAGTTTTAGTATCTATAAGCGTTTAACCTCTGGCTTTTTAGCGTGCTTTAATTATACAAAGGAAAACCATGAAGTAATCAAGAATAAGAGACATCGACCGCAGTATAATTTAGCCGGGAACTGTCTTTTACCTTGGTGTAAAATTGACAGTACTTTTACGTTGGACCAACACATAAATTCAGTTGTTAAATCCAGTTTTTATCATCTCGGGCTTTTATCTAAGATTAAATCTGTTTAATCCTTTCATTGAGTAATTCATGCTTTTATGTCTACATGGTTGGACTATCGTAATGCTCTCTACGTTGGTGTAAACCAGGCTTCTTTTGCACACCAACAGTTAGTCCAAAATTCTGCTGCTCGTCTTTTATCAGGCACTACTTCATTTTCTGCAAAGGCACTCAAGTTGTGGAAGAAACTGCCACTCAAAATAAAAACATCCCCCACCCTACTGACTTTTAAATCACATCTTAAACCTCGATTTTGATTCTTTGGCTTTTAATTCAGCATGGTAGTTAAATGATCTCTCTCGTTTTATGTCTTTTATGGCCCTAACCCCTGTGTTTTTATGGCTTCTATGTGTTTCTATTTCATTCTAATTGATTTATTGATGTTCTTTATGTCCTTTTCTCTTCATGTTTTTTAACCTTTGCAGGTTTTGTGTCCTCTTTAATTCTACTGTGCAGCACTTCGATAAACTTTAATTTGTGTAAAATGTGCTATATGCACTGGAAAATCTGAAACCTAAGCAAGTGTTCATGTCTTATTTTAAGCCAGAATTGTCTCTTAAGTCTTGATGTAAGACACATTCAACTGACAAGTCTAGAAAAATGTCTTAATTCAAGAGGATAAAAAGCAAAAATGTTGTCTACATTGCTTTTAATGAGCAAAAAAATCTGCCAATGAGGTTAGAAAAATTCTTATAAAGTTTCTTGAATTTAGAATAATGTATTGATATAACTTGAATTTGGACATTTTTCTGGTCTGGTATGGTAAATGTGGCTCATGTCAAGACTATTAAGGCATTGTTTACTAAAAATAAGCCAAACACTTGCTTAGATTTCTTTTTTTTTTTGCATTGTAACCAAAGTGGTTTGGATTGGAGACATAATCTGTTAAAGCAGCTGCCAACATGCACGTGAGGCTATCTGTCAGCTCGTTAATCCAGCTGAGTCCAAGTTACTCGTCAGACGTGCATACAACAACGTTGACAGTAACTGCTAACCACAACTGAGAGTATCTCAGTTTTGATCCTTTCTGTTTGCAGGATAGTAGCCTCTAAAGTCAGGGTTGTACTAGGTAAAATGAAATGTTACACGTATGATCAGCGAACTAGAAAATTTCCATATTAAGGTTCGTTCACACTTGATTTCAGAAGGTACGACTTTAGTTATATTTGAGTGCACAGGCCCTTTAAACCTGATGGTAGTAGACAGTGTTCAAATGTAATTTCAGCTTCGGTGTCTGCATTAAACTCGCCCCGAGGTCATCGAGCAAAGTGTCAGCAATTATTCTTGGCCAGCCTTGAACGTTTGTATCAATAGAATTGATATTTGGCTTTATGTCCTCCAGATAATGATTTCTCTGCTGGCTATTCGCTGAGCTGATGATGTGTTCTGATGCTCGGCCTGCAGCTCGTGTCGCCTTGGCTGAGAGTGAGGGCAGCCAGCGTGGGGCTGCCAACACGGCCGCCTGCCTACATTCTTCCTCTCCTCTGGATGTCACAGCTCCAGTTTGCTTTTTTTCTCATCCTCCTTCTCTGCTGTGTCTCCCTCTCTCAGAGCAATTACTGGAGTTCATGCATCAGCTGCCTGCGTTCGCCAACATGACCATGTCAGTGAGGAGGGAACTCTGCGCAGTCATGGTCTTCGCCGTCGTCGAACGCGCCGGCACCATCGTTCTCAACGACGGAGAGGAGGTGTGTTCATGCTTGAGCCTCGTCATGTCACGTGATTTCTCATTATTTTCACATTCCTGTGTGTCCCTTTGAACCTCAGCTTCACCCCTCCACACCATCAAGCCTTTCTTCTTCCATTTGATGTTTTTTTTCTACTCTATTAACCCTGAACGGTGGACTGCCTTCATCACCGGGCTGTTCCTGGAGCCCTCAGGCAGCTAAAGCGAGCATCACTTATTCCCTCTCTCTCTCTCTGCTGAGGATGCAACATGAGTTCAATGCAGACAGTTTGGCCGGCTTTGCTGTGATGCACCCGAACAGTAAAGAGCAGAAAATTCCTCTTTAGTAAATGCCCAGTCACAGAGATTTTAAGCTTCATTGAGCGTATTGTTGCTTCAGGTGAAGAAGATGTGGATCTCAATATGATCTGCTTTTGAGAAATTCTTGAAAACACTTCCAGAAAATCCACCACAACGACTGAATATTCTTAGATTTTACCAAACTTGTATCACAACCTCATATTCTAGTTTATCACGATACTTCTCTGCTATTTGTGAATCCCTCTGAGGAAAGAAAACCCATCTGTTGGAGCAGCAGCCCCCTCGCAGTCACTGCATATGCTTTTTTTTTTTTGACACAAAACTTTGACTCATTAGAGGACACCAGCTGCTGGGAATGTTTCTGCTTTTTCTGTCTTTGTTTTCTTTTATGTTTTCCAACATCTATCAAAACTTATTGCTGTGTTTGTGCTCCAGCTGGACTCCTGGTCGGTGATCTTGAACGGTTCAGTGGAGGTGACGTACCCTGACAGCCGAACAGAGATATTGTGTATGGGGAACAGCTTCGGGGTGTCACCGACCATGGAGAAGGAATACATGAAAGGTGTCATGAAGACCAAGGTGGACGACTGCCAGGTAGGAAACTTAGTATAATGCTGCGTAGTTATGAATAGGACGTTGAATCTCTCTTAATGTGAGAAACATTTTTAGAGAGAACAGGCCAGCTTATGTAGAGATCACATTATTTTGCATCATGTTTTTTAATGGGGGCAAAACACTGAACAGTGCAAGTAAAGACCCAGATTTTAAAGTCTTTAATCAACACAAGCTGGTTGAGAAAATCTTTCTGCCCCTAATTGGACAAAGCCTTTTTGTTGTGGTTTAGTTTTTTACTTTGCAGAGTTTCTGTTGTGAACAGTTGTGTTTAATAGTTTTTCACACTTATGTTATTGCAATTATTATGATTATTATTTTTATGTCACAATTTTGAATTTTCATCTCATAGTTACAACCGTTATCTCACACTTATGACTTTGTGTCTTATAATTTCACCTTTTCTCTCATAATTTAGACTTCTTATGTCAGAAATTAGAATTCTCATCTCACAATGTAGACTTTTCACATCAATAATTTGACTTTTACCTTACAATTAACTTTTCTATTTACCTTTCACTTTTTTAAAAAAGTTCTTTTTATTATTTTTCATTTTTTCAAACACAACAAAAAGAAAAAACAAACAACAACCCTCTGCCCTTCCCTCTACCCCACTGCACCAGTGCATCATGTATCACAATACAATACAGTAAATGGCATACAGAAAAATAATTTCTGTCCATGTTAACAACAAGAACAAAAAAAAAACAAAAACATAAAAATAAAAAAGTTAGAAAAAAACATTCAACACCCCCCCCCCCCCAAACAACAAAATTTCTGAAGCAAAGATTTTTTTTTTCTATTTTTTCACCTGGCGGGCTTCCGTACATATCCAGATATAGCAGTAAATATACAATTTGTTGCTCACATGGATACACAACTGCATCAGTATTGTATATAATGTTTACAGTATAATGCATAATGCACCAAATCTTCCTCCAGCTGTCGTCTAATGTCTCCTCTCTTGTCCAGTTTGTGTGCATAGCCCAGCAGGACTACTGCTGCATCCTCAACCAGGTGGAGAAGAACATGCAGAAGGTGGAGGAGGAAGGAGAGATCGTCATGGTGAAGGAGCACCGTGAACTGGACCGCACCGGCACCAGGAAAGGACACATCGTCATCAAGGTGACAAAAGCAAACTTTATCACTCACATTTTAAAACACACCAAGGTGAAAAAGCGGCTTCTTGAATAGTTTTTAAAACCTTTTTACGCTGTGATTTCAAACCTCAGGGCACAGCAGAGCGTCTCACCATGCACCTTGTGGAGGAACACTCAGTGGTGGACCCCACCTACATCGAGGACTTCCTGCTGACCTACAGGACCTTCCTCTCCAGCCCGATGGTCGTGGGCAAGAAGCTCCTGGAGTGGTTCCACGACCCCAGTCTCAGGGACAAGGTATGAACTTTGTAACTCTATTAACTCATATCACCACTAAGATTGTCAGATTTGTTACCTAAGGAAAAGGTTTTCATGACCTGAAAACAGGTTGTCTTTGTAGGTCAGGATGTACATTTACATAATACATACTCTACCTGTCAACCAGTAACTTGTGTGTTGACTTATCCTGATCATGTGATCGCCTTTAGGTTACACGGGTAGTCTTGCTGTGGGTAAACAATCACTTCAATGACTTTGAGGGAGACCCCGCCATGACTCACTTTCTGGAGGAGTTTGAAAACAATCTGGAGAGAGAAGTGAGTAAAATGACCACGCATTCATGCAAAACATGTTTAAAACCCTCTTTGATTCATTTCCTCACCCTCTCTGTGTCGCTTTTCCTTCCAGAAAATGTGTGGGCACCTCAGACTGTTAAATATAGCGTGTGCTGCTAAAGCAAAGCCTCGGATGGTGACACTGACCAAACCGGGCCGGGACTCCCCGCTTGCCTTCAGCCTCCTGGGAGGTCAGGAGAAAGGTT
Source organism: Thalassoma bifasciatum (assembly GCA_008086565.1). Taxonomy (NCBI): domain Eukaryota; kingdom Metazoa; phylum Chordata; class Actinopteri; order Labriformes; family Labridae; genus Thalassoma; species Thalassoma bifasciatum. The sequence goes on along the minus strand of RPOG01002051.1, from coordinate 66,330 downwards.
TCCGCATCTTTATCGATGCCGTGGAGGCCGGGAGCAAGGCAGCAGAAGTCGGCCTTAAGCGGGGAGATCAGGTGAGAGAGCTGCACCACTTTCACCTCTGATTTTATAGATCTGTTTGGATGCTCTGCTCTGCTCGAAAGTTTGTTGAATTCTTCGTATTTCCTCTTTAAATGTGGTGGAAAGACTTTATATGAAGCTGCACAAGTGATTTCTTGTCTGGAGGCCACAATTGTGTGGTGGAACCCCTCCTGTCACACAGATTGATCCTTTTCACTGGTGTTGAACTTCATTTTCAATGTGAAATTGGTTTTGAATTTCGCTCTAACCGGCATTAAAAGGGTTTTTAAGGAAGCCTTAAATTGAACTCCTAAGTAGCTGCGGGCATCCTGTGTTGGCTTTCTCTCCGCCAGTTGACTTCTCAACAATTTTCACACTCGGCAGTCCTCAGAGCTTTAAGCAAAGTCCCTTAATCCTTGAAACCATCTTGAGAGTGTCTGGATGCGAGTTAAGCCCTTTTGACTCCAAACATCCCCTGCAGCTGTTTCCCCCAGAAGGAAGCAGAGAAGCTGACATCCTTGGAAGCGTTCACTCTCAACACGCTCACACCTCTCCATGTTTCTTTTTTTTTTTTTACAGATTCAGTATTCACTCTGTGCTTGTCATTTCAGAGTTTCACATCAGTCCCATTTGTTTGGTCATCTGGTGATTAGCGTTAGTGCTTTAGAGGTAAACTCTGAGCCAAGTCTCATTAAGTGAACAGAAACGTGGTCTTGTTAGTCGGTGTTTACAGGCCTCACATCAGCAGGGGATAATGTCCTCGCTCACTAAAGAGGAAATGGCAAAAGCCGGTGAGCAGATTGTGTGTTGATGCAAATATCCGGCTCATAGTCAGAGGTCATGATGGCGAGGCCTGCGTGGATGTAAAAAGCACGCTCAGGAGTAAATGTCATGATGTTTGGTGTGACAGAGGATGTGGTTTTATGGCCTCTTTGTTCAGTGGAGGAAATGTGAAGTTCAGAGGTCATCACCTGTGCTGATCGTCGTTATTTAAAGTTTCATGAATATGACTTGTTGTCAGTATTGGTACCAACCAGTTCACACTGATCTGAATTTGCAAATTAGACTAAATTGCAAAATAGCCTGCTGTAATATTCCAACCACAGACAGTGCATTATTTCTTTAACCCGAAATGTGTCAGATAAAATATTTTAGCAGTTGATGTTTTATGCTCTACACCAGTGTTACACTGCAAATAATCTTGCACTTGTCAAGATTTAAATCTTACTTTAAGACATGCTTTATAAAATATCTTAATTTAAAACTATGTTAGATCTCAAAAAAGCATGAACGTTTCAATTTTGTCTATATCAGTCTGAGAATCCTAAAATGAGTGGATAACTGTTAAAACAAGTTACTTTGGTTATCTCACATGTAATTTCATAACATTAAAACTTGTTTCAAGATTTAGCTCTACCTCAAGTTGCTTGATTTAAGAATAACACAAAAAAATCTTCTTTTAAGACACAGTTTATTTAGCAAACAGCTAAGAATTTTACAAACCCATGCTCAAAAAATCAAGAATTATCTTAATCATACTTCTCTAATTCTAAGTAGTTTTGACTTAAAAAAAGTGATATTTTTCATTCCATTTGCTAAAATTAAGAATATAAGAAGCATAAAATTAGAGTCTATTGCTTATATTCAGTATATTTCACTTCAAACTCTTCTTCAGGAAGTTTGTTTTCAAGCATTTTAATTCTTGTTTAATGATCTGAGAATACTTATCAAGGCCATCTTGTTTTTAGATTTATCAGTCTTATTTCAAGATTTCTAGTCAAGTGAAATTATCTTGCTGCATGGACAGATAATTTCACTAGTTTTAAGATATTTTTCCATCAAATTTAGTATTTTTATCTTATATTCAGACTCCTTTATTTTCCAGTGTACTTAACCCTGCTCAACCAAAGAGCCAAATTGTAGAAAGCTACCTTTGCAAGCACAACAATATAAGCGACAAAACAGCGTGAGATAGTAATAAAAGTAAGTTTGGGGTGGCAAAAATGGTGAAAATTGGTAGAAAACTTGGAAAATAGTCAGTACCAAAACTTTTCAGAGGCCTGACATCTCTGCTTGAAATATCCCTTTTTATGGATCTTATGTAATATTCTAATTTTCTGAGACACTGAATTCTGGGTTTTCATTATCATCCATTATGAATGACACTTCAAGAAACAAAGACTTGGAATAATTCACTCTGTGTAAATTGAGTCTCTTTAATTATTTTGGGTTTCACTTTCTGAAATGAGTGACCACAAATATTTAACTTTTTAATGATAATGTGTTTTTTTAGAGGTACCTGTATATCCAGTATGTTATCCCTTTTGATATAGCACTTAACATCATCGTCACATGATGGAGAACCTGAAAATGACAGCACAATAAATTGCAATTGCAACATAGAAAAATGATGCCTATTAGGTTATCTTTGCAAATTTTCCAGCCGTAGTTTGCATGCATGATTTACTCTCGAGTTGTAACACAGCTTTGCATAAAGATTTCACAGAGTTGCTGACATACAAGATAGACATAGAGGAAGAGTCTGACACCGTGATGGCAGGTTTTTGTTTTTACACCAATGAAGAAGGAAGGAAAGAGAATGAAGCAGCTTAATTAGGCGCAGAAGCAGTCAGCCGTCAGTCATCCTAATTATGCATCATCCTGACACCAGAATTTTCCTGACATTTTAGTTCACACAGCGGGTGGGATTCTTAGAAGTTCTCTCAGAAATTAGAGGTTATAAGATTTTCCCAGTTGTGTAGACACACAAAGTTCACTCTGAAAACCTGAAGAAATGATCAGAAGATGCATGATTTGATGACTCTAACACACGTTATGCTTTACTGATGTCCTCAAATAAAAGGAGGTTAAATAAAATGTCTTTGCTCTTTTTTTTTCCTGCAGATCTTGGAGGTCAACGGGCAAAACTTTGAGAACGTCCAGCTCAGCAAAGCCAACGAGATTCTGAAGAACAACACTCACTTGTCAATAACTGTGAAAACAAACCTTTTAGGTAACTTATTACTTATAAGACACACTTCATGTTGCATTTACAGAGACAGAGGCAGGTCAAAGTAAAGTGGAGAGAGGTTACATTACAACTTGGAAAAATCTGCTTAAGTGACAGAAAGGAAATCCACACTGTAGTTGAAATGTTTCATGCACAGAGTCATTAAAGAGGGGTTACGTGTATAAATATGAACCAAAAGACTTGAAGACAGGTCAACTAGTTCAATAATCTAAACCTAGAGAAGTACAGGTTTCAGTCATAAAGACAGGGGTGCCTTAAATCTTTAGGTATAACATCCTTTTGTCTCATCTCTGGATTATTTTCCTCCAGTGTTTAAAGAGCTGCTAACCAGACCAGAACAAGACCACGACCTGGACGGTGAGGAGGAGCACGACAGAAAGAACGGCGCGCCTCACCTCCCAAAGATCGGAGACATCAAGAAGGCCAGCCGATACTCGATACCCGACCTGGCGGTGGACGTGGAGCAGGTGATGGGTCTGGAGAAGGTGAGCAAGAAGGCGAAGACCAACACGGTGGGAGGACGCAACAAGCTGAAGAAGATCTTCGACAAGACGCTCACCAGCATCCTGCCTCCAAAACCGTACAAGTACGACAAACACATACAAATGCAACGTCTTCATTCAGAAAAACAACACAAGACAGGTTTCATTTCTCTTCAAGTTGCTTCCATTGCTGAAAAGTTTTTGTGTACACTGCAAATATTCTTGCACTTGCCAAGATTTCAAATCTTAATTTAAGACATGCTTCATAAAATATCTTGTTTTAGTGTTTTTTTTTAACTTATTTTTTGCTTTTAAAACTTTGTTAGATCTCAAAAAAAGCATGAACGTTTCAATTTTGTCTTAATTAGTCTGAGAATCCTAAAATGAGTGGATAACTGTTAAAACAAGTTATTTGGTTATCTCACATGTAGTTTCATAACATTTAAACCTCAAGTTGCTTCATTTAAGAATAACACAAAAAAAAATCATCTTTTTGAGACACAGTTTATTTTGTAAACAGCTAAGAATTTTACAAACCCATGCTCAAAAATCAAGAATTATCTTAAACATACTTCTCTAATTCTAAGTAGTTTTAACTTAAAAAGTTATATTTTTCATTTCATTTGCTAAAATTAAGAATATAAGAAGCATGAAATTAGATTCTAGTGCTCATATTCAGTATATTTCACTTAAAATTCTTCTTCAGGAAGTTTCTTTTCAAGCATTTTAATCTAAAAATGAGCATTTTCTTCTTGTTTTAAGATCTAAGAATACTTATCTTGTTTTTTAGATTTATCAGTCTCATTTCAAGATTTCTAGTCAAGTGACATTATCTTGCTGCATGGACAGATAATTTCACTTGTTTTAAGATATTTTTCCATCAACTTTTGTATTTTTATCTTATCTGTAGATGAGTTGACCAAGTTACCTGCAAAGTTGAATCAGTCATTTATATGTTTCTGTCTTGTAATCCAACCGCTGTAATATATTAAATAACTTTTTCATGCCACTGCACTTTCCCTGAAGCTTAAAAACAAGTAGAAAATACACAAGAGCAATTCCTCTCATTTATCTAGACCTGTTTTTTTCTGGCAGTGAGTTTCTAGCCATTAGAGACAGTAGCATTTTGTAACCATCTCCCTCCATCTGCAGACCTTAATTTGGTATTCCTGCTCACTGACCTGCGTGTGAACCTGTCAAACACTCAGTCACAGAAAATCAGCTGTAAAATGTGAATTTATGTGTCTGTTATGCCCACTCTCCTCAAAAGCATTGCACAACCAGAGGTGCTCTCCTTCCCTCCAATGTCGCCCCCTGCCTGTTATCGAAGGAACAGCTGTCTCAACCCCCCACCTCCTGTGCTCTCCCTCTTGTTTCCATAGCGACGTTTGCGTGGGCCAATCACAGGACGACAGCATTGTGGGGATGAAGCAGTCCAAACAGATCCCACCGCCTCTGCCCGTCAGCGGAAACCTGTCGTCGTCAAACCCAGACCTTCTGCAGTCTCACCACCGCATCCTCGACTTCAACAACCAGCCTGGTGCGTATGAAGCTGCTGCTGCGTGAAACGTCACTTTGATCATGTTTTCTTTGTACATTAACTGTATCAGCAACAATGAAAAACCCTGAAATGAAGGAAGCTGGATGAGCACAACCTGATGTTAGTAACATATTGGTCAAACAGTCCCAGTATAAGATCAGATTTAGCTGCTTTTAGCTTTGGATCAAATCACATGGTAAAACATCCCTTTGTTGGCTCAAGTTGTATAAAAGAAATGAAAGTATTATGACAATTTCAGCTTCTCAGGTGACAGGTTTGCATCATTGCTGAATTAAAGAACCATTTAAAGATGAAATTAACAGTTATGAAAACACTCCTGGAGGACTAAACCCTACCAAGCAGTTTCTGGTCATTTTTTGCTTCTTTGACAGTTTTACTCACAGTAGTCTCATTTTTCTCTGCAAAAAGAAGATTTTATCTTTATAAATACACATTTTTAGTCACCCTCAAACCAAAGTGACATGAAAAACATTGGTGGTGGTGCTAAATCTAAAGAAGCTAGAAATTTCACTGTGGTCTCATTTATCATTGCAATGTTAAGTTCTGCACCTCTATGGTTTCAGGCAAAATTTAAGGCCGTTTTGAAGCATGAATACAGGGTACATATCCAACATTTCGAGCTTGCTGAAAGTAAAAAAAATTAGATCTTTTACAGAATTCAGCCAGAGTAAATGTTTTATTTTTCCTGCATATTTTCAAGGAGGACTTGAGAATCAAAGCTATGCTAATGAAATTCTCTCCGCTCTGTCAACCAATGTCGCTTACGCCACTTATGATATATTCAGGTACCCTCAAAAACTTGAGAATCAAAGAATTATGCCAAGTGTTCCAGTTTTTGGATTGGACAAATAGTTTGTGAATGTCAATCAATGTATAAATAAGTGTTTTTTTTCTATTGTGCTGGTGGGTTTTGGAGCCCAACACCTGCTATACCCAGATTCTTCTTCATATCAACAGCACCAATCCTTATATTAAATCTTTAATTCTTATATAATATTAAACAAACAACAACTCAAACAGTTGGTTTAAAGATATATACAGCTTCTATACTTCCATCCTGATTAACAGCCCATCACATGTTGTTTGTGTTCTTCCAGTCCCAGTCTCATTCAGTGAGTATTTCTCTTCTCATGATCCTGCTTCTCTCTGCACAGTCTCCTCTTTGTCGGCCTCCATGTCAGACTCACAGATATTAATCAGCTGCTGAGCTGCAGTTTGTACATGTAACATAAACTCGGTTAATCTGCTATGATGCCTCTGAAAGTGAATCCAGTGAAGCTAACAGCACTGCATCAATGGGTGACCTCTGTATTTCTGTGGGTATAAGGGTGATGGTTGTGTCTGATCAAATTAATTAATGATGGGAGAAGGTTTGACGTGAGGCTTAATCTGGGAAAAATTCAGTGTCTTTTTTCTAAACTCGGACGTTAAGCCTAACACAACTTAATACACTCAAACACACACTCATTATATATCCTTCTCTTCCACAGATATGTCGGACCAGGTATTACGAGTCTTCAAAGCCGACCAGCAGTCTCGATACATCATGATCGGGAAGGACACGACGGCTAAAGAAGTGGTGGCTCAGGCCATCAGGGAGTTTGCCGTGACTGCAGCAGCAGACGCTTACTCGCTGTGTGAAGTTTCTGTCACACCTGAGGGCGTCATCAAACAGAGACGGTTACCGGACCAGCTGTCCAAACTAGCGGACAGGATTCAGCTGAGTGGAAGGTAGAGGGACATTTTATGGGATTTATGACCTTCTAAAAACAATTCTCCATCCCCAAAAGTGTCTGGAGGAGAAAAAATGCCAAATTAGAACAAATTTGGGCCATAATTTTCACTTAATTTAGTCAGTTATAAACCTTTTTGTTTCATTATCTCTCAGAAAGAGCTTTCAAAATAATAGATGGTGGTCCAAAACTACTTATTTGTGTGTGTGCAAAACCTGGCAGCAACTATGTACTTTGCTGAGAGTATATGACTGTATTTTAAGTTTATCCGACTAATCCTTCAACCATATTTCTCCCCAGATACTACCTGAAGAGCAACATGGAGACAGAGACGTTATGTTCGGACGAGGACGCTCAGGACCTCCTGCGAGAAGGCCAGATCTCTTTGTTACAGCTCAGCACGGTGGAGGTTGCCACTCAGCTCTCCATGCGGGCCTTTGAACTGTTCTGTGCCATCGAGCCCACGGAGTACATCGACGACCTGTTCAAGCTGCGCTCCAAGACGGGCTCGGCCAGCCTGAAACGCTTCGAGGAGGCCATCAACCACGAGACGTTCTGGGTGGCCACGGAGGTGACGCGGGAGCCCAACCAGCTCAAACGCATGAAGACTGTAAAGCACTTCATAAAAATCGCCCTGCACTGTAGAGAGTGCAAGAACTTCAACTCCATGTTCGCCATCATCAGGTGAGACAATGACGAATAAACATTAAATCAATTAAACTAAGTAACAGATGATCAAGCAGAATTTTCTGTCTCTTTCTCCACAGTGGTCTGAACCTGGCTCCAGTTTCCAGACTGAGGGGAACATGGGAAAAACTCCCGAGCAAGTACGAGAAGTTGTTCTCAGACCTGCAGGACCTCTTTGACCCATCGAGGAATATGGCGAAGTACAGGAATGTCCTCAACAATCAGAACCTCCAGCCTCCAATCATCCCCCTGTTCCCTGTCATCAAAAAGGACCTCACTTTCTTACATGAAGGTAGAAAAGCTCAACTCTGAAGTTTTCACTTGGTGAATAGATCTGTTTGAATCTGTTTTCACATTCTGGTTGTCATTTCTGCAAAACTATATCTTCAATTATTCTCACTCCAAGTCGAGAACAAAGACAGCACTCTTTCACTGACCACACTATGGCTCTTTTTTTAATCTCTGGCTTCAAATAAAAGAGCCAGAAGCACAATGCAGCGACTGTATTGCACTTTTACGACAGTCCTTAAATGCACCTGCAGCAAAAGGCATTAGAGCCCAATATGTAACAATGACCTGAAATGTAGTGATTGGTAGATAATGCAACAAAAGTGCTGAGCCTGAAATTTGATTAAAAAAAAAGTGTAGTAAAACCCAAAATGTACCAAGTTGTTACATTTAGGGCTGAGCATTTGTTGCATTATCAACCAGTTATTCAATTTAGGGACTATACATTTTTTAATTTGCACTCATTGATACAAATCCAGCTCTAACGAGGCACATGATGGACCGACAGTCTTACTAAAGGTTTCTACTTTAGATCTACAGATCGCCAAATGCCTGTCACGAGAATGCATTGCTTGTATTTTGACGGATGAGAAACATAGTGGGGGAAAATATCATGGATTCTCAACTTTTATCAATCGCCATAATTTTTGTCAAAGAAACACTATGTTAAACAAATAGCTACCAGAACAGTTTGTTGATTTCTCATATTTGGATTTACTTGTAGTCACATCATCCAGTGCTTCTCTAAGTGTCATAAAACTGTTGTCATGCATTTTAATGTTGGACTATTTCACCTTAAAATCATTTGAATAGACTTTAGATAATGTCTGAAAAATCCTAAAAGGTAAAAAGTGATACCTGTACAAAAGGGCTCAACTAAATGCTTGTTTTTGGCTCCTCTTTGAAAGTGACTCTTGATGTGTTTGTCTCCTGATTTCTCATGCATTAAAAGGAACAATTTTTCCAGCAGATGTTTATGATTTTACCTACATTTGAGGCATTTCTGAAGCTATAACACATCAGTAACTCGTCTCCACTCTCCCCATTTCTCAGGCAATGACTCTAAAGTGGACGGCCTGGTGAACTTTGAAAAGCTGAGGATGATTGCCAAAGAAATCCGCCATGTTGGTCGCATGGCCTCCGTCAACATGGACCCTGCTCTCATGTTCCGCACCAGGTAAAGCAGCTCTCAGAGCCTCGTGTCAGGTTAATCATCCATCTCTCAGCTTCTCTGTGGGTCAGCCTGCTCTTCACTGACGGGGTTAACGGGTTCACATAGATACAGTGGAGACTTCTGCATCACGCTTTCTGTTCTTTCAAGCAGCTGTTTCCTTTGGCGACTGTTTCCCCCCGAACACATTTTTGGCATCAAGCGCGTCTGTGAAAGTGTGTCCTAGCTGTGTTGCCATTTGATTTCCTTTTCTTTATGACTCTCACGTGGGACTTTGGTGAAAATCTCTTTTGTGATCTCGGTGGTCTTTCCTGTCCTAAGCTTTGTCTCCTTCTCTCTTTTCTCTTTAATCGTCCACCCTTTGCCCTCCATGCTTCTCTGTTCATGGCACCCACCCACTAGGAAGAAGAAATGGAGAAGTTTAGGGTAAGTTTGGTGATCTCGAAAACCTTTTTGCTCTCCCAGCACCTCCTGCTTCTTTTCTGAAACTTCTCCTCCCACTAACACGTTTGATTTGAATCCTCCTACTAACACTGCCTGATCCTAACCAACGAGCATGGGATGAAACAAAAAGGTCACTTTGCTGACTTTAGGTTGCACTGAAATGTTTTACATTACATAAAAATATAGATGCAGGTGAAAACTGTAGATTCCAGCCTTGCTGTTTGCTCCGAAGTTTTACTTTAAGATGTGCATGCAGTGTCAACATCAGAACTTGACCCATCTTTGATGTTTTATCCAAACATCTCATTGCCAAACTACGGAAGCTCTGAGAGGTCATGATTTTCTACAATAAATTTTGCTCCGTTTTCTCAAGTAACAAGTTCATTTCAGTATTTTTCATGAGAAAACAACTTATCTTTCTCGTTATCTTGAGAAAACAAAGCCTGTTTTCTCAAAATGATGGGATAATTTCTTATGCCACTCGTCCTTTAATTCAGCTGCATTCACGCCATCCATGCTTTGAATAAACACAGTCACACCATCCAGGCTTTAAAGTCTATTGTGCAGAGACCACACATTATGGGCAGTATCTGTGATGCATTCAGTGTCACAGGGAAACTCAAGTTCTCTCGCCAAATGACTGATACTACGAATGCGTGAATGGAAATCAAACCTTTTCAGTGTTAATCTCTGTTTACTTCTGAAATAAGTCAAAATGCATCAGTTCAACTCACAAGGGTTGACATACTCAGAGTTCAGGGTTGACATACTCAGAGTTCAGGGTTAATATACTCAGGGTTCAGACTCCTCCTGCTTTGTGAAGAGGCTCTCAGAACAATAAGCTGTGAGATTTGCATATTTTACTTGTCAGGCATGTAGTGTTTTTAGAGCTGTAGTTTTTTTTATTTTGTGTGAGCATAAAAAAGTTCTCCTAAATCCAACTGAGGTTCAATTAATTTTCGGACAATTTTACTGTATCGAAGGAGGTGGCATAAGAAATTATCCACTTATCTCAAGAAAACAACTGAAATTAATGCTGTATTTCAAGAAAACAGAGCTAATTTATTGTAGAGAATCATTGCCACAAAGGTCTTTCATACCAAACAGGCGTATTCTGGGTAGATGGCTTTTTTTTTATTTATTATCATGCTTTACATTCTTGTGGTCATGTGGGATCTTATTGCTCATGCGGGATTTACTGGCACATTAAACCAGACAGTTTTCCCTACTTAGCATTTGTGTAGCCCTCATTCAGATACTTTGCAGAAACGGAAGCTTTTCATTGATAAGCACAAACATGAGTCACACTCCGCGCTTTTGTTTTCTGCTCTGTTTGACTCAGAGCATGTGTAAGCCCAGCTTTTACTACAACTTCTATGTCTGTTATGACTCAAGCCACAGAAATGTAAACTATGACCGTGCTTCACTGGCAGAGCTCCCCCTTTTTTTCTACTCCCTTGTTGTTTCTTCTCCAGTCATGATTCCTCACCCCCCCTCTGCAGCCTGGAATGTCTGGAATGTGTTTTAGAGTTGAGAGAAATACCTCAAAGTGCTCTCTGCATGTCCACGTTTAAACAACAATGCTAGCTTTAAATATTTGTAGCTCATTTTTAATCTTTCATTCTCTAATGTCTCTGTATGTTTGTCGTCGTCTGCGTTCCTCCCCGCGCACGTTTATCTGCACGTCCAGGTCTTTAAGCCAGGGGAGCGCCAATGCGGCAGTTCTCGACGTCACCCAGACAGGCGGGCACAAGAAGAGGGTGCGACGCAGCTCCTTCCTCAACGCCAAAAAGCTTTACGAGGACGCCCAGATGGCCAGGAAGGTCAAACAGTACCTGTCCAACCTGAGCCTGGAGACAAACGAGGAGAGCCTGCAGACGCTGTCCATGCAGTGTGAACCCTCCATTAGCACATGTGAGTTTGGAAAACGTGAGTTTGAAATTTAATAAACTCATTCTGACTTATCACCCCTCTCAGAAATATTCCCAGGATTTGTTGCAGAGACAAACAGGGTGGGAACACAGAGGGAGCCAGACTCTCTGTCTTGCTTAAGGACTAATTGGCACAGAATAGAAATAACTGAACCACTCGGCCAGTTTCCTGCTTTAAATGCCAAATCCACTTGCTGTTAATACATTGATAAACAGAGGAATTTCACAAGTGGTCAAAGAGACTCCCTCATGCTGGCAAACACGTCTTTAAACCCTGTAACTGCTCCAACTATTCCTGACAAGTTGTTTTATTAAACTGGAGGGCAAATTCCTTCCTGATATTCATGTTTTACTTCATGTTTTTAATTTTCTTTGATTTTATTATGTTTCTTTAACCTTTTCTTCCTTCTCAGTGCCCAAGAATGCCAGTGGGAAGCGCCCGGACACGTCGCCAGTCGTTTCCAGAGCTGCCAGTCAGCAGAGGGGCCAGTTGGCGAAAGGAAACCAGGCCCTCCAGGTCCCTGCAGTCGCCCTTTACCCATCCCGAAAGAAAGTGCCAGTGAAGGATCTGCCGCCTTTTGGTGAGATGTTTATCAATTTACAAGAACTTAGAATCAGTAGTTTTCTTATTCCTCATATGATCTGTTTAAAAATAGCAAAAATATACACTACCTTGCCAAAAAAAAGAGATCACAGACTCTTCTACTGCCTCAACATGGTTGTACAGTAGGCACTAGGCGTGATGGGTGCATCACTTCATCTGCCTCTCTTCTTACCCTGATGCGCCCATCACTCTGGAACAGACCACATGACCCTCCTTTATTCCTCCAAAGTCCAATTTTCATGCTCCACAGCAAATTGAAGCCTTTTTTTCCAGTTAACCGTACTGATTAGTGGTTTTCTTAAGGCCACACAGATGTTCAAAATCAATTCCTTGAGTTCTCTTTGCATTGTGCGTGTGGAAATGCTCTAATTTCCACTATTAAACATACTCCTGAGTTCTTCTGTTGTTTTTCTTTGATTGGATTTGGCCAAATGTTCAGATGTTCAAATGTTCAAATGCCAACCACGATCATTCAGGATTTTTTTCAACCATATTTCTTCCTGGAAAACGGTGGTTCTCCACTATCCCTCCAGTTTTTAATAATGCGTTGGACAGTTCTTGACCCAATTTTAGTCGTTTCTCCACAGGATATGTTTTTTGCTGGGGTTGTTTCAGGAATGAGAAGTCACTTATTGCATCATCTGGGGTTAAGTCATTTGTTGCCATCTGAAAGATAAGTTCCCTTGCAGTAATTATGTAATATGAGGCTTGTACCTGATTGCTTAGTTAAAATCCAGAAAAAAAGAAACGTATTAATAATATTGATATTTGAGACGGTGTTGAGATGTCGGTCAACTTTCCTTTTTTGGAATAACGTTGAAAACTGTGATGTAAAGTGTTCAAACAGCCTCTTCTAGATTTACTCTTCTACATATTATTTGCAGCATCTCTCATCAGTTGAGCTGAAATCTCTACATCCCAGAGCTTCTGTTACTAGATAACAGGCTACAAGAATAAAACTGTCTTTATTATTGTTTTAATGCTTTTATTCCTCATGGATTTAATCAAATCAGCCTCTGGACAGTTTGTTTGTCAGCCTCCAAATCATCACGGCCTTGTTCTTCCCCCTCATCCTGCAATTTGCAGACAATAGCACAACCAGTCTTCCTCAGCATCTTTACGACAGTGCTGCCACCCAGAGGTCGTCTGGCATACGAGCAAATGACAAAAAAAAAAGAGGAGAAAATCCCAGACAATGCAGTTTAGCATCCCAGCCCCCTCAGGGACTGGCTGTGTTCCTCATGTTAATTCTGCTCATCTTCTCACAAATGTCCACAGGCACCAGCTCCCCGCAGTCTCTGAAGAAGATTCTGTCTCTGTCAGAGGAGGGGAACGAAAGGCACCGCAGGCAACCAGAGGACACCGTGTCCAACGCCTCCTCCCAGCTCTCCTCCCCTCCCACCTCCCCCCAGAGCTCACCCAAGAAGGGTAAGCCAATAATCCCCCCCTCCCTCCCTTCTTCCAGTCTCCTCGCTCCTTCCTGCTGTCATTTTGTGTGCCACATACGCCTCCTGGTGGCTGAAAGCGAGCACTGCGTTGTGTCGTAGAAATATGTTTTCCCTCCAGAATCACACTCTCGTTATTTCTTATTAATGAAAAAGTCAGACACATTCGTTCTTCCTCTGCTCCCTTATTACTCCTGCACAGGAGGTGAAATAATGCAATATTTAGTAGGTGAAAGGAAGTAGAATAGTTTATTTGAAAGTCATTATCGCTTTTTTCTCATGAGAGGAAAACATCAACTACTTAAAAGAAGTTTGAAAAATTTCCCTTTGTCTCCTTTTCTATGGGAAACGCTGGGTTAAAGCAGAAGTTCAAGAAACACCAACAACCAAACTGTTGATACCATGATGTGTTTAGCCCATAGAGTTAGAGAGATAAATCTGGTTTGCTTAAAGATCAGTCCTTCAGAGTAATACTTTTGGTGCTGTTCATGAAAAAAAAAGATTTTTTTTTCACATTTAGTCATATTTTTCAGCTATTTTTAGAAGTTTATTCTAAATTGGCTTTAAATAGCTGTTTGTGGTATATATGGTTGCTGTCAGTTGCAGTCTTTCTTCCTTCTTCTGCAAAATCAATCTTGCAGGATGAGATTTTACAGAAGTTGTGTGCAATTCTAGTCATATTGGAAACACTGAAAAGTCGCTAAACATTTAATTGAAACTTCAGAAATATCACTTTTATTTATATGGGCTATAACCTGACAGACCAAAATGAAAAGTACGAGATGTAAACAAACATAATTTCCCCTATAAAACAAAAATGAAAACAATATAAAATATGGATTGAGTTTAAAATCTATATTTTTTACTGCAGTGTCTCTCTGTCTCATGCAGCTCACACTGACTTGAGAGGCTGTAAGAAAAGAGAATATAACAGCAGGGCTCTGGTTCTGGTTGCTCTATAGTAAGATATGTGGTAAAAGGTGTTTAAAATCAGCATTTTTCTCTCATCTTTGAGTCTTTAAAGCTCCCAGGAGCATATATGTGCTGCCACCTCGGGGTAATCCTGATCAGTCTGCACTTCCTCTGACTCATCTTTATTGTTTGATCCTGCTGAAATGTTCATTTTGACTCTCTTTCCCTCACTCTCACACCTCAAGACACAAGCATTATAGAGCTTATAAGGGTTTTCTGCGTATAGCAGCACAGAAATACAGCATTCATACATTCAGCTCTACAGCTGAGCCAAATTTTACTTTGACAGTCGCCTGTAACTAGAAAATATGTTCTTGTTCTAAGTGCATGTGTCAGCAGTCAGCTCCAGTGATTTCCTCTCCTTTCAGGACTTTGTTGTTCAGTCCCCAGTCCCTTCACGCCTATTATTTTACTTTTCCACACAACTCAGCACAGTTCTCTGACTCTGAACGACGTGTTAAACTGCTGCTTCAGTAGGAAGCTCCGTGCGTTCATCCCTAAAGAGCTGGCTGGATAACTCCGAAGCACGCTCTGCAATTACCCCTCAGTCTGCGCGATGCCTCATTTAAATACACTTACATGGACAAGAAATGGAAACAGAGCTGATTTATGATGAAGAAGAATAAAAAGGGTATCACAATGAGTCAGTGAAGTTAAAAATATTGAGATGGATGGTTCATAAGTAGTTGCTCTATCACCAAACTTACTTTATCTCTTCCTTCATCCAGGTTACAACCGGATGGGAGACGCCTACTCAGACTCCGGTCACAGTGAGATCTCCTCTCGCTCCAGCCTCGTCAGTAACTCCTCCTTCGACATGGCCCAGGACGAGCGGCGGCTCCGTCACTCTGGAGGAGTCGGAGATTCACATATTGGGGGAACGCGGCTCGAGCGGAGAGCTACCACTGACCCCGACCAGTACAGCCTCGGGTAAAAACACTCACGACTATCATATATGTTCAAGAGTTAAGATAAGATAAGAAAAATACATTTGTTGTGATTTCATTTGAGTAAACAAGCTGATTACAGAAAACCAGTCACATCAATAAGACTAAACTAATCTGAAGTGCTTCTTAATAAAAGCTTGATTCAGAAAAAAGACTTGGTTCGTTTAGCAGCAGGGAAACACAACCACTCAGGTACTAACCATAGAAACGAGATAATTTTTAATGATTTGTAAATATCAAACCTTTAAACTCTCAATCTTTTTAAGGGATGGGTATCGAGAACCAGGTCCTGCAAAGAATTCAATAAGAAATGACTCAATCCATCTTCACTATTAGCCTTTACTCTTGTCAATTCCCTTATTGATCAGTGACATTACACCTGAAAGGTGTTGACTTAGTTACGTTGACTAAGTTTAGCAGATAAATGACAGTTTCCAAACAAAACTCTGATTCAGGATTTTCTGCTTGAAGTTTTACTTGAGAAGCTCTGTAAAACTGAACACACAAAGAAATGTACATTACCATCTTACAAGAGATTCATACTCAATATATTGAGTTTATACAGCTTTTAATGTACTAAAAAAAACATAAAAACACAGCAAACTTGTACCTAAACCTATATAGCAAAAATGCAATATAGAACAGTGCATCGATATAACTTCAGTTTAATAACAGAATTTTAACTCTTATAACAGAAACATACCACAGTATAGTTTCGTGATCAGTGCTTAAACTCTAAATGTGAAAATACTAACAGGTAAATGTTTTCCAAACAGGAAGTGCAGGCTCATGGCTGACTTCAGCATAACTACGGCAAGCTCAAGGTTACAAACAACTCAAAGCATTGCTAGGGGGCCTAATTCAGCCAATAACATACAGTAAAACAATACATCGACGTCACCTGAGTGACCAAATTCACATTTACTCATAAACTCTATAAAATGTAACTGACAGAAAACCAGTCAAACTTCTTTTGGAGGGAGGGAAAATCACAGGGGGAATCAATAAAGAATCAGATCAGAAAATCTTATCAATTCCCACCCCTGGTCTTTTCACAGCTCGTACTCATCGATGCAGGACTGTCGAGGGATTTACGCCGGCTGCCCCACAGTCCTCTCCTCGCCCAGTTCGGAGGAGCTGACTCAGGATCAGGGCGATCGAGTTTCTCTAGACGCTGCAGACAGCGGCCGCGGCTCCTGGACTTCCTGCTCGTCTGGCTCCCACGATAACATCCAGACGATGCAGCAGGGCCGCAGCTGGGAGACTCTGGCCTTCGGCGGCGGAGTAGGCGGAGGCGGCATTGGCGGCCTCCCACCCGGAGGACCAGAGGCCTTATTGGGAGGACCGGCTGCTCTGTGGGCGGCACAGGCCAGGGGGAGCTGGGCCTCTGCCAGCTCCTCCTCATCCTCAGCGGCGTACTGGGGAGAGGACTCCGAGGGAGACACGGGCACCATCAAGAGGAGAGGGGGTAAAGACGTCAGCGCCGACCCGGAAACAAGTAGCATCACATCCACCGGGTCAGAGGAGGCCAAGCTGCTGGGCCGACCGACTCCGTCACCCATCACTGCTGGGGGTAAAGGACTCCTCTGTGAGTTTCTGCAGCTCACAGTCCTGATTCTTTCATCACTCATGTGTCACATCACATCAGAAACACATTTAAAGTCACTTCTAATTTCCCATCACAGGAGATAAACTGTCACTCATGCACTCCAGGTTTTGTATGAATTAAACTTGTGAGAAATCAGGTGTTCAAACCCAAACTCAGACTACAGGAGTTTTACACCGATTCAATCTCCCTCCTTTTGTTTAAAACTCCTCAGTGTGGCTACAAAACATCCCAGGCCTTGAGGCTGAAACTAACAGACACATCTCACCTCCTGCTGAAGAAAAAGATGTTTGTGTTGTCTGACTTGGCAACGTCTCCCCAAACATCCACTCATCCAGAAATCTCAAGAATTTTCTTTCTGTTTTTCCTTCCTGCAGATCATAAATCCTCAGTCTCCTCTTTGTTTACATCTCCCTCTGGCAGACAATCATCGTACAAATACCCTGAAGTTTAAAACTAATTCTCTATTTTAAGTCTAGAGTCTGTTAAGAAGTAAAGATTTTACCATTCCACATCCGGCGTAGAACTCCTGTAGTCTGAGTCGAGCTGTTCAGGTGCTGGTCGGTTGGTGGACTGAAGCTGTTTCCAAACTTCCTACTACATATGAAAGTAGCAGGCACAGCATACTGTCCACTGCTTTTGCATGTAGTATGTCGTATACCTGTTCTGTTGGGTCTATTTTGTAGTATACTACTCTGGTTTTCTGTTTTGGAAAGTGGAGTGAATGGATGTTAAACGTTATCTTAAATACAGAAAACAAACCATGGGTACATTCTGTCATTTCAGTCGTTAGTATGCAGAGAGATTTCCAGATGAGGCATTTTTTATCAATCAGTGCTGAAGATACAGGCACAATAAAATCAGTTGAATTAAAGGTAAATAAAATACATAGAAAAATAAATTAGGCAGGGGGAAGGAATAGTTATTGTACTTCAGCAAGGAGTTAATTTAATGATTGCATCTTTTTTTTTGTCCTTTCATATTTCCAGTGGTTTGAGTCACATTTTAAATCAATTTAGAAGAACAACAAAGTTGGGGAGAGATTTCAGGGTCCTGTTTTATAAAATCATAATTGTTAATTGAAAATAAATATTGAACTCACTGACTTTTTTTTAAACAGCTGATGGAAAAACTGCATCCATTTTACCCACATTGGATGTTGTTTGAAAAATAAAGGGGTTTTCATGAATTTAGAAATAAACTCCTCCATTATCACAGCTAAAAAATAAAATCGAAGCAGGTTAATATCTGTATTTTGTGAAGATAGTCTTTTTAGTCTCAGTATGAGCCACATTCAACTGACAAGTCCAGAAACACGTCATACATCAAGATACTAAAAGACAAAACTGAAGTTTGAATTGCTTGTAATGAGTAATAAAAAAAACATCTGCCAATTGGGTAAGAAAGATTTGCTTGTCAGGTGTCTTGAAATAAGAATGACTAAATACAAGAAACTTTTGTCTCACCTCATTGGTGGATTTACAAAAAATTCTGGGGTCATTTTCACCTTAAATAACTTGAAACGACATTTTTCCAGGCTGGTCTGGTTCACACAGCTACTATCGAGACTCAAAAGACATTTTTTGCTAAAAATAGGATGTAAACACTTGTGTAGATACCAGTTTTTTTTGCAGTGATGATGTTTCTTTCATATCACTTTACTTCTATCTCACGGAATGTCTGACATTACTGTAGCTGTGATGCAGACTCATTCAAGTTAGGTGACGATAATTCATTTGTACCTGAGTGCCCTCGCACAGACAAACAGCATAAGCGCTATGCATTGTGGGTAACAGTATACCAGGTAGACAGGTCTACAGGATACTGAGAAATTTTCCCAGATCAGTTGGACATCGAGGAACTTTTACCATACTGCAGATTTCTGTAAGTTTTCTCCTTCTGCCTACTGTGGTTTGGAAAACAGCCTAAGTGTGTCTGTGGGAATCATCAGGCTAACTCTCTCTGTTTCAAGTGTTTTGTAAAAGCTGAACTAACAGGCCTCTTAAAAAACATGAGAGTGGATTAAATGTTTCTAATAACAGACAGTTTATGCATCAGAGTAAGAGAAATTATTCCTCTGGTGCATTGGTGTCACCCGTGGGTTTGAAATGCTGACTGTGTAATCACAGTGTTTACGCCCCGAGCTCAAGTGCTGTGATTATTTCAGCAACATTCCAGTTTGTCCCGAAAGTTTCCTCATCATCTTTTTCTCTTTTTCACCCTCCAGCACGGAAAGAAAGTCGTTACCGTGAGCCTCCCCCGACTCCCCCCGGCTACACCGCCCTCACTATCTCCGACCTCGCCGAGGGACAGCACCCGACAACGCCTGTCCCCACGTCGACGACTACGCACACGGGTCGGCGCCCGCCAGACTACACTACGGCCCTGCAGCGCTCGCGCATGGTCACCCAGTCTCCAGACTCCCACCAGGCGCAGGCGAAGCAGCGAGGCGGCCTCCATCGCACGCGCTCGCCGGCGGAGGACGAAGAAGCTGAGGAGGAGGAGGAGGGTGAGTCCTTGTCTCCCAAACTAATCGCACTGAGGAAGCCAAAGCCAGTGGCACAGCATACACCTGAGAGTCCCAGACCATGAGAGTGTGTGTGCGGAGGTTAACAGGCAGGGCCCCTCTCCCCAAGGCAGGTAAAAACTCATTTATCAGGTTGCCCCCTCCAATGAACCTGCATGTGAACAGGAACACACACACACCTGGACTGAGACTGATCATTTCCTCACACAGCCTCACACAGCACCAGGAGAACCGGTCCCACTCTGAACCACAACCCCCCCATCGGCGCTCCAATCAGACGGTGAAACCAACACATTCAGTATTTATGATGTGGGGATTGTTCATTCGGAGTGGGACCGTCACCTTTGACCCACGATATGTCATCATGCATGAGTCATGCTGCTTCGAGCAGAAACTCACTCCTCTACTACCACACACTGTGCTCTTCTCTCTGACTGTCTGTCACACTGTGCTGAGCAGCATCCATCAGCAGGCACAGTGCTGTTAGAGCCGCTCACCCATGCAGTCAGACTCAATGCCTGAAAACATGCACCTCCATCCTCCTGCACCAGCACGCACGTGGCTCGTCCACAGTCACTCTGGATGAATTCTGTGTTCATGTAGACGCACTTTTTTTTATCCGTGTAGCTTTGATGTTCTTAAAGTTTTCAGATCCTGATCCAGTGTGAGTACAACTCAGAGATAAACATCATACAGAACAGTCACTGAGTCACTGAGTTACTGTGACACATTTCAAGACAACTGGAACAAAGTTTAGCTCTTTCTTAGACTTGCACAGTTGAATCTGGCCCCTCGGCTCCTCTGGTCCCAGCTCCACATGCACCGCCCTTTTGCTCATTTCAGCAGAGTGCACACCTGCGCCTCACACCAGCTTCTTTCTACTATTACGCAACTTGAAAGTTCCCATGAGGAAAGTTCAGCTGGTCACGAAACAAAGACGTTAATAATGAAGCCTCTTTATGAGCCACAAGAGCATGCAGCCATCATCTCTGTAGTTATTTTTAGTATCTGCATTTGCTGCCATCGCTGAGCTTGATATCAGATGAGACAATTTACAAACTTTACAAACAGCCTTTAAAAGAAAAAAAGATCCACAGCAAATTTTCTGAACAATTGATGAAGCAAGCAGGATGAGATAGGCTGTTATAAAACACTAACTGGACACAAACAGGACAAATAAGCAGAAATAAGCTTGATTAATCCAGAATTTCTTGAAATATTTTCATAGCTCAGTGCAGGCTTGGCCTAGTGGTTAAGTTCTGCACCCGTGTAACAGGAAGCCTTGGGTTCAAGCACCATCCCCTGTACCATCCTCTCAGATAAAGCTTTTAAAGCCTCTAGTCTCTGTGAGGACTTTTTAAGTGATCTTGAAAAAGTCTAAGATTATTAGCGCTAAAATAGTTTT
Source organism: Thalassoma bifasciatum (assembly GCA_008086565.1). Lineage (NCBI taxonomy): Eukaryota > Metazoa > Chordata > Actinopteri > Labriformes > Labridae > Thalassoma > Thalassoma bifasciatum. The sequence goes on along the minus strand of RPOG01002051.1, from coordinate 45,439 downwards.
TTTCCAAATGCTATTTCTCAGCTTTCTAATCGGGTCACACTGAACTGGATTGATTCACAACTTGTCAAAGTCTCCATGACAACACCACGCCAGCTGACTAAGTTTAGCAGTGACAAGAGGGATCTGTGTTTTTCTCTGCTGGAAATGATTTCTTGGATTTATTTTACAGAAAAGGGACTGAAGAGTAGAAGAAAGCTAAACAGGAGAGTGATAGAGCACGAGCTAAAGGCTAAAACAGAGGCTAAGCTGTTCGTGATAATGTTTAATCCCAACCAACATTTAGCAGTTATTCTGCAGTGATCTGTTAAAACTTGAGTTTATCAATAAAATGAAGAACAAGATTACGTTTGCTCTGCTTGGTGAGGTTGGAGTTGGTAGATGAGCACTGGTAGGAGATAACAAGGATTCACTACACTACAAAAACTGAAATCTAAGCAAGTCATTACGTCTTATTTTTAGTAAAATTTTGCTTACTATTCTTGATTTGAGCCACATTTACTAGACAAGCTCATAAAAATGTCTCATTTCAAGTTTTTTAAAGACAAAAATGAGGCATCAATTGCTTGTAACAAGAAAAAAAAAAAATCTGCCAATAAGATAAAAGATTCTTGTTTTAAGACATCTTTCTCATTTCAAGAAACTTCCCGGGCGAATTCGTCTTATCCCATTGGCAGATTTTTTTGACTTGTTACAAGCAATTTACACCTCATTATTGTCTGAAAAAAAAATTAAAATAAGACATTTTTATGACCTGGTTTGGTGAATGTGGCTCAAATTAAGAACAATAAAACAATTTTTACTACAAATAAGACATAATGACTTGCTTAGATTTCCGTTTTAGCAGTGTAATGTTACACGTTACAGACATGCCTCTGGGCTTTAAGTAGCTTAAATATGTTTTAAATAATAGCGCTACGTAACAGTTGATAAATAAATATATGACCTCCTCGTGTTGTATTCAATAAAAAAATTCTCAAAGAAAAGAAGTGTTAGAAGAAGATAAGCTCCCTTTTCATTCTGTTCAATACATACACACCTTGTCTTGTCTTTTTCCCGAAAACAACACTAGCTTTTCCAGATAGTCTTCACAGCCTCTTTAACCTTAAAAATGTACTCAAGAGTTTGTTTAATTGTTACCGACACTGTCATGAGCAGACATAGTTTTCTTGTTAGTGTTGAAGAGACAGTAATAGTGTCTCTTTCCTCATACACACAAACACATTTTTTGCGGAAAAGCTAAAAAGGAGCAGAGAATAACCCCACTCAAAAACACCTGACCTGATGTAAGTCAAACAAAATGTTAAAAAACTCAAAGTTCAAAAGTGGTGAAAGCGTACATGGAGGGTTTCAGAGCAGAGTTCAGAGAGCTTTGGTCCCCAGCTTGTCAAAAACAGAGAGGGAATAATCAAACTGACAAAATGAGCATTTGTCAGTGTCATTTTCAAAGTGCTGGGAGTTGATTTTCCCCTCAAAGTGACGTGAAACGAAGGCAGGAAATCAATCTGACAGATGAAGTCGTGCTCAGAGGAAGAGGGCATGATTCACGGCTTGAGACCCATGAAAAAGCAGATTCTCATTCTAACTTCAAACTTTTCACCTCTTCTAAAATAAAAACTCTAAGGGAAGTTGAAACGGCACACCACAGCCTTCCTAACCTCTCTCTCCTCTCTCTCCCTCCACAGAGGATGAACAGGTGTCAGCGGTCTGAGGGACGACAGTGGACGATGTCCTTTTTGCAGTAACTTGACGTCCCTTTGGTTAAAGGTGGGCAGGATTAAAGAGACTGACAGACCAATGGACTCATCATCAGTTACGTACGTGCCTGCCTCCTCCACGCGGCTCTCCCTCCTCTGCTCGTCTCCCTCCCCTGCCTTAAAGCATCACAAGGGGGTTGAAAGACCCTGCATGCAAAAAATACTGTGAAGAAGAGATGGAGAGAAGGTCAAAGACAGAAATAAGACGGGGAAAAAAAAACACCTGGCACTTTGGATAAAAAAAGACTACAGGAAGCGAACCGGTGCTGGGAGGAGGTTGATTCAGCCTCATACGCAGAAAAACAGAGACGTTGCTGTTTGACACGGGAGCAGCTGCTCCGTCCGTGTTCACGACACGTGTTGACCTCCATCTGCACTTTCTCATTTTGTACTTTCTAAGAAACAGAACAAAAAGCAGACTTTCATTCAAAGATTCAAAGACGGAGAGAAATAACAGACTTGACTCTGAAGTTTCCCACTTTTTTTTTTTTTTTGTTTTTTGTTTTTGTTTAATGTTTTTTTTTTTTTTTGACTGATTGCACTCTGGGCTCTGGAAAAAAAGACGCCCAAGTCAGCTCATTTCTGACTGGACTGAAACAAGCCGCCTGTTGTTTGAGTGTTTGAACTCTAAATCCAGTATTATCTCATGTGTCACATGTGAAAGATTATCAAGTGTTGGTTCAAATCGAAGCTACATGTAGGAGGAGAGCCGACACACACACACACACTCACACACACACATACACAGAGTACATTTTATGTACAAGAACACACACACATAGAAGAAAGAAAAACACAATTTACTTCTAAGAAAAGCACTTTCAGCACAATCCTAGATGTTAGCAGACATTTGGCCTGGATACCAGGGTATGAGTGAACCACATCTGACTGTCGGAGCTCGTCTGCTTTTATTACTCTTTCTATCATCGTGTTTGCTCGCTGTTTTTGTAACTGGCCCAAAGGTGATATCAAAAAGCACAGAGGTGACAGACCACCTGCTGAAAACTGAGCAAAACACATCCAACTCCATCATGTCGGTCTCTGCAGAACTGAAACAAAATAAACGACGGCGTGCAGCTGCAGGAGAGGAGAGTGAAACGTTTGACTCAAAGACACACATTCACTATTAATTAGCAGCTTGTAAGCGTGCATTTCCAGGGGCTTTAAATGCTGATAAAAACACTGATTGATACTTTATTAATACATCACCCTCTTTGACAGTTTTCATTCAGCTTGACTTTAGTTTGTGGGTGAAAAGTTTGAATTCTTGAGCCACTTTAAGGCTAATGTGCATGCAACAAGCTCCTCCTTAATGGTCAAATGTGTGTTTTACTCCAAAAGCTGAAAAAAGTTTGGGTTTAAGTTGAAAGTGTTACAATCACAGGAGGTCAGAGACACTAATCTGTTGCGCTGATGTGTTTAACTTGCCCTTACCTTTACAAAAGATCTTGTACAGAGTCTCATCACAATACAAACACTCCCCCCCTTCAAAATAAAAGTATCCACATTTTCCAAATTCAGTTCTTTTGAGCATACACCATGTTTTTGTGAATGTCCAAAGCGCCTTACGATGCCACCGCGAGTGCATCCATTTCTTTGCATGGTCGTTCATCACTAATCACGTTGTTTGTAGAGCAGTTTGAATCAAATGATAAGAGGAGAGAAATGCCTTATTCAAGAAACGTTCCCCCTTAAAGACTCAGTACAAGATGAAGCTGAAGCGTTGAGTTTTGTGGCATCATGTTACAGTTCAGTAGATGTTCTCGTCTACGCTCGGAGCGACCGATTCATCCTCACCTGTTACACATTTCCTCTCCATCAGGAAGGGACTGAAGATTTTTTTTGATTTCTCCGACTCCGGTGGAAAGTTGACAAATGAAGATTTTTGTTTTTTTCAAGGCTGCCAATCAGAACAATTTGAAACATTTGTGAAAAGACACTTTTTTGTTTCCTTCTATCACTGAGTCGCACTGATCACATTGATCAGTCTCAGAAACTACAGACTGAGAAAAAGATGAATGAGTGCAGTGTTTTTTCCACTGTGTTCTGTGACTTCACATTCATGAATTCATGTTTTTTTTTTTTTTTTTTTTTTTTTTGTTATTGTAATTTTTGTAATGGCTGCAGATAGATTGTTAATAATAATTTGTTTGTAATACAGTGGTGACATGCATCATTCACTTCCATTCAAACTCTTGAAGATTCTGTGCATATTAGCAGGCCGAGTCCTATTTGGAAAAACAAAAAGTTGCACAAAAATGTACAAGCGTAAAGATAAGTGTAGTAGGTAGAACTGCTACTCCGTTTGATGTGTGATGTCAGTGAGAAATGTACATTTAGCTGGTGATGACCTTTTCTTTTCTTCATTCTTTCTTGTACTACTTTAACCTGTATGTCTTTTAAAAAGACAATTGGTGGAGTATGTATCAGTTGTTTTTGTATTTTTAATACAATAATTGTAAATATTGGTTATATTTTTGTTCAAATGTACTATGTTTATGCCTCAACATCCAGTTTATATGAAGCTGGGAATCAATAAATACTGCATAAAGAATCAACACTAGGTTTAAAAGCGCTCATTTGTTGTTTTTCCTCCCCAGATATTCAGTCTCCAGTTTGCACGAGTCGTGAAAGCAACTTGAAAAGTGTGCGTCAGAGTTAATAAAGAAGACATATTGAAGTCTGCCCTCGCTTTCGTTCGCTTGTCGTCTTGTTATCCGGAGCTGTGAGAGTCGTTTTAGTCCCAGCTCTAATCTCTCAACCTCTCAAACTTATTTCATTTGTTTTTTTATTAGCTGTTTCATTTTTTATTACATATTTACATCCCACTGTGCAGCACATTCTCATAACAAGACGAAAATATTACATCGGGCAAGTGTTTGGGGGATACACGCTGCTGCAGAAACAAATAAGAAGTTTAATTTGTTGCTTCATGTTTTTTCTGGAGATTGGCTGTATTTTCAACTATTTGAAAAAAGTAAATTAATGGAACAAGAGCTGGTGTGACAAAATAAGGAAATACTTACACGTTTCTGTTTGAAGACAGAGTATTAGGCCACATTGAGAATCTTTTTTTTTTCGCTTCATATCTTACTACGAGATTAAAGTCGAAATATAATCGGGGACAGTCTACAAGAGGGGAAAATGAGGACCACGGAGCATTTTGTCAAATTGTACTTTAACTTGGGTTCTACAAACAAGGAAATGCTTCAACTTTTAGCTTTACTTCGAATACAACTTTACTTCAACTTTAATCTTGAAGTAAAACAATTTAATTCGACTTTATTCTCATAGTAAAATAATTTATTATGACTTTATTCTTGTAGTACAATATTTCAATTGGATCTTAATCTTGTAGTAAAATAATTAAATTGAATCTTAATCTCAGCGTAAAATACTTTTAAAATACTTTTCTTGTAGTAAAGTAATTAATCTCGACTTTATTATCGTAGTTAGATAATTTATTCAGCTTTATTCTTGAAGTAAAAAAAAAATTTGACTTTATTCTCATAATAAAAAAAATATTTTGGACTTTATTCTTGAAGTAAAATAATTTTGACTTTAATCTTGTAGTAAAATAATAAATTTCAACTTTGTTTTTGTAGTAAAATAATTCATTTGGACTTCATTCTCATAGTAAAATACTTAATTTCGACTTTAATCTCGCAGTAAAATAACAAAATTCGACTTCTTTCTCATAATTAAAAAAATTATTTTGGACTTTATTCCCGTAGTGAAATAATTACATTGGACTTTTTTTCTCGTGGTAAAATAGCTAATTTGGACTTTAATCTCGTAGTTGAATAATTAAATTGGACTTCATTCTCGTAGAAAAATACTTAGTTTCGACTTTAATCTCGTAGTAAAATATGAAGCAAGAAAAAATAAATCTTAATGTGGCTCCAATGCTCCGTTACACTGTTTTAAACCGACTGTTATGTGAAGATTTTACATCTTGTCACTTTTCCCAAAAACAGAAAAAAGAGGCTTTTGTTGCTGTCTTTGAATAAAACCTTCATATAGTGTTGTTGTCCCACCACAGGAGGGCGCTGTTTCCCTACAAATAATGCAAAGTCTGATTAAAAGTTGCCTTAAATGATGTTAATTGTAAAGCAGGTTTTACATGTGGGATGAAAGTGTTTAAAGTTATATTTAATATTTGTTTCTAACACTTTTCTATTTGGAAAAAAGAAGTAAACAAACTGTTTTCCCTCCCCCTCAAAAACAGCCTCTTGCTCGCTCAGGCCCACGTGGCTGTGGCGTGTGTTGAAGATGGCGTGGGCTCAGATGTGGAAGATGCAGCAGCTCTCACAGTTTGACATTCACTCTGCAGCTTTGTTAAGAGCGTGGACACCGTATCACAGCCCCACATACCCACATACTCCTCATGAATTATGCAGCTGCCTGCTCCCCGTTTCCTCCATCATGAAGCCGAGGGCTCCAATTTGTCACACTCTCCAAAAAATGAGGCACGCTTCCACACACACTCACACTCACACACACACACACACACACACACACACACACACACACACACACACCAACTTTGAACCTGGTAAATAAAGTGAAAAATCTCTGTTTTGCTCTCCATCCTCACTCAGGCTCCCACATACAGAGAGAGAGAGAAACATTCTGAGCATTTTTGGAGAGAACATGCAGGTTTTTTGTTTCCATATTCAGATATTTTGTTGGAGCAGACACAGAAATGCTGATGCTGCCTTTGGCGTTTAATCAGTTTAAATTCTTTACACATATTTCAATGTGAAGAGGAGAAACTTTAGGGAGCTTTAAGCCATGGGGAAGTGGCAGTTTGGACTAATTGTCTGGTTTCTTAATCCTTTAACTACCCCACCCAAAAAAACAAATAGAAAGATTTTTTGTTTGCAATCATTTTTTTTGTCTTTTTCAAAATATTAGAATGTTGACCTCTACCCAATGGCGGTAGTGCAACAACAACTAAAAAAAAAAAAAATTGAAGCTCAAGATCCATCACATACTTCTACCAAGTAGCAGAGATGGTTAAATCAGTTTGAGTTAAGTTTGGGACTCCTCTTATTGAAATGTAGTAACTCAAAATGTGCTAAACCATTTGGTGGAGCAGGTAGTTGAAGAGTTAAAGAGCATATTGCAGGGTTTTTTTGTTTTTTTTTTATTAACACTTAATATGGTCTGATAGTGGCTGCAGAATAAGTCAGTCACTCATTTTTATAAATTACTTGTGACAAAAAGGCATAAACTTAGAGGATGAAGTGGCTATTTTCTTTTTTTTTCTTTTTTTAAAATTTAACTTCAGGTATACAAGAATAGTATATACATACATATAAAAAAAATACAATAGCCAGGGGTTAAGTCTTCAAAAAAATGAACAAAAATTAAACAAAAACATTCAAGGCAGAACATTAATCAGTGTCTTAATTGCTTTCTGCTTATTAGATTTATCTATTAATTGTATGTATTGTTCTATATCCTTGAGAAAAAAAATAAAGCTGGGTTTCTTTTTACTTTATTTACATTTGTGGATAAAAAATTTGGCCAAAAAGAATTAATAAGCTTTCAAGAAAAAAAAAAGTTTCTCCTCTTTCTTTGGTGAAGTGGCTATTTTCACTATAGCTCCTTTTTTCAACTCTGCGTCATTTGACGTCACTAAGGGGACGGCTTTGTTCTGATCCAATGTGTCTGATGGGAGGTAATGAATGAGAGCGGCGATTTTGAGTTGTGTTAGATGTGTTTCTACGAGTTTTTTTTATTTAATTTGATTGTTCATTGAGATGGTTCAATATTTTGTTATAACGCTAGATGCAAAAATAGCAACTTAGCAGGTCATTAAGTCGAACTTTTCCCCAAAAGGAGGAAAGAGTTAGCTTCCGTGTTCGGGCTCGTTTTGTGCAGGTGAAGAAACTGGACTTCACTTTTACATGGGTTTCAGAAAAAAAGCGGGCACTAATGTTCCCGGTGATATGATGGAGTTCAGGGGTCAGATACCGGAGCCAGGACCGGGTGAAGTCCCAGGCAGCGACAGACATAGATGTATATAAGAAGGCGTCGTCACCGTGGCGGCCATCTTGGGACAGGCCTGCTCTGTACTGTAATCATGGAAAGGATGATGATTTACTCACTAAAACACTCGTAACTCGCTTAATTCTCGACGAATTTACTTATAAATGTCTGAAGTTTAACTATTCCACATGCAAACTGTAGAATATTTTTAAAAAAAAATTGATTTAAAAATTTGACATTTTTCATAGCCACGTGAATAAGGCTTGTAATAAACCAAACTGTGTTACAAAAAAAACCAAGCTGTTCGAAAATCGGTTGAAAATGGAGCAATCTACTGTTATTTCACAGTCCATGCTCCATTGTCTGTAATTTAATGAGTGATCGAGCAGCCCTGTTCCAAGATGGCCGCCATGTGACGATGTTACTTCCTATCTGCTTACAGCGCGCACGAGGCATTTACCCTTCTTATATGTATCTATGGCGGAAAGTTCACAGCCCGGCTGCAGGTGTTGGTTGTAAACAAGGACTGTCAGACTCTTATCCTGACAGATACTTCACCTGTTCACGGTAAGTCTTGATTATTATTTTTTCCTGACACCGGATTAGTGGATACACGAATTTTAACGGGTACTGTTTAAGTTTAAGTTTCTGTGTTCAAACTTTATGTGAACAGCATTAGGCTCCCTATCGATCAATACTCGCTCTGTTCTCCTCTGGTTCTCCTCACACCACAGCTCTCTGCTCCTTTGCCTGCGCTTCATCCTATGGCTTCATCTTGTCTAAAAGTCTCTTTATTTTAATTCTTATGTATAGGAATTCTTCCTCTTCATTGACAGTAGTGACAGTTTGATCCATGTTCATTTTGATGTTAAATGGAGGCGTTTTCTAAGCCATTTTAACATTTAAAAGCTAAGTTTAACTATTCAAAAATAACATTGTAGATATTAACAATATATTTCTGACCAGTCGTAATTCCATTTTGGAGAGTTGGAATTTTAATCCAAGATATCTATAATTCAGTTTCGCCTAGTCAAAAAGAACATTTCAGATATCTGCATATACATTCTGCCTCGCCACAACTGTCATTTCAGATACAAACAATGTCATATCTTGCCATTCATGTGTATGGGGTTTCTAATTCAAGATATCCTTCCGAACATCCAAAATATGAATTACGGATATCTGCAAATGAATTTTAGATATCTGTGATTCACATTCAAGATCTGTAAACACATTTTGACTGGTCAAAATTTAATGCTCAGATATCTACAATTAATTTCACCCAGTGAATTTTGGATATTGGAGAAAAGAATTGTAGATATATTGAACTGAGGTGAATTGAAGAGATCAGTAATTCTAGTTCTGCCAAAAAAGACAATTCTGACTAAAGATAAGAGATATTAACACTTTCTTAGATTTCAGTTTTTGCAGCGTAGTCGCCCTTGAGGTTCAAATTAGACTGATAAAGACTGAAACTATTAAATCTTGCATTCATACTTAAGGCGTTTGTCTGTTAAAGAACCTTTCATGGGTTAAAATCTGAAGTAACACTAAGTTCAGCCAGACAGTGAGGATATGGTTTTGATAAACTGTGTTTCCCTGATCTCTTTATTCATGAGGTTTAACTACATAAAACAAGACAATCACTGCATTAAAAAGTGACCTAAAAAGTTCTACATACTCTTTCTTTGATCCCACCTTTAAAACAAACTGAGGAAGAGCCCCCAAATGCTGACAAATCATGTTTCCATTGTGATAAAGTGTTTTCTCTGCAGCCGCCTGCATTAGAAAGATAACTGTGACTGACACCGGGATGGAAGTGGAACCAAAAACAAGAGAAAAGTACCTCGAGCGCTGCTGCTGCATGAAATCAGAGGAAACAGGAGTGTGAAACCTCATCAGCTGCTTTTTTTAAAGGCGTGCCATCCTCGCACAGCCAGCAGGGGGCACTCTTTGATATGAAATGCAGCCCCTGGACGTGTCCACTCTTTCCCTGGGCAATGGGCCTTATCAAGGGGAAGCAGGCGGCCAGTGCTCCTCTGTAGATAGTCGCCTGGTTATGTGTGTGAAGCCCGGGCCCGGAGTCGTCCACCGTGTTCAATCGAGGCAGCCGTGGGTCATATTATGGGACTGTCTGGATTCCTTTCATGGTAAATTGGATGAGGGCTGCGGCTCTGGAGCTGAGGGGGAGTGGAGATGTCACAGCGTTCAGCGGCCTGTGTCTGGGGCTGCACACAGGCCCGAGCAGACAATTCAGTTAAAAGCTGTCAAGAGTGGAAGAATTGGGAAAGAGAAAGATGAATAAAGCCGTACGCTCCTCTGCCCAGGTGCTCTGCTGTGGCCAAATCCTGTCAGGGTTTTCAGGGAGCAGTTTACTCCAGAGTTGAGTTTCTTTCTTTTTTTGTTTTGATTGAGAAAAATGTTCCTTACTGTCGACAGTTCATCAAAGGACAGCTGCTGTTTTACTCTCAAACGCCCTGTAGAGAGTCTGTAATGGAAAACCTGCAGGAAACTCTGTACTTACTGTACGAAAAACCCTCATAAAACCAAAAACATTATCAAAATGTAACACCCTGGAACATTTTATGGTGGATACATGATATTATGGTGATACTTCAAGACTGGTTTCTCCTAATGGTTTATGAAGAGAAATTATGAAGCCAAACATTTGAGGGCATGAGATTTAGAAAATAACACACCTGTGTGTCAGTGTAGCTGTTTCTTTTTATGTTTTGGGCCGGTCCATATTCATATAAAGATTAATTTGGTTTTGAAGAATCTGACTAGACCTGGAAAACTGATCTGAACAGAAACTGCTCCCCCTACAATGAAACAAGTGTCTATGATTTCTTTATTCAACATTTTTTGGGTTAAATAAAAAAATAGACTTAATAACTCCACAAAATGTTGTCTTTCAAGATATTAACCCTGTGGTGCATAGTGGTCACTACAGTGGACACCTATTTAAAAGTTATTTACTCCTAAATTCAATGGTTCATGTGGTGGAAATTCATATTAGCCTGTGTCAGGATATTTTTATTCTTCTTAGGGCCTGAAAAAATGTTTTCAATTCTTTTTCCAAATATATATAGTTTTCAAAAAAGTCATAGACAAACATTTGGATGTAGAACAGCGTAGTAAGTATAAGTTATTCAGTGTTAAAATGGATGAAAGAGAGTTAAAATGTTTCACTAAGCATTAAAAAAGATTATTCATGAAAAAAAAGAAAAGAAGTCAAACAAAAAAAAAGTCATATTTACATTAAGTTCACACTGTTTTATGTTGAATGCTCAGTTACAACTATTAAAAAAAAATGGAAAACTTTTTTTTGATGCTTTAAGACAAATAAAAACACTCAAGGGAAAAATCCTGACTCTGACTTTCATAATTCATGCATCACAGTGTTAAAAGACAAAATTTGAAGTAAAGAAATCTTTAGTGGGGAAAAAAATGTTGCCTGTCAAGTCTCTTAGAATAAAAATCCTGACTGAAAACAGGAAAAACAAAAAAAATCAATAGTTTCTTACCTCACTGGCAGATTTTTATTTCTCTTTACAACAATTCAGGTGTCATATTCATCTTTTGATAACTTGAAACAATATTTATTTCACATCTCAAGATGATTGACAGCTGCCGTTCTTGCATAATACTTTTGGGAATAGAAAGATATGCTGAGGAGAGATCAGACTTTTGAAAGAAAGAAATAAAACTTGTATGGTGTTGTCACCTGGCAGAGCCGCACTGTCCATTTTATATACAATCTATAAACATAATAAGTCCATCCTTTGTCTAATATATTACCACATAGATCATTGATATGTGTAGAATATGAATCATTAGGTATTATTAGGATACAAAAGTCATTTCAGCTGCATTAAGACCGGATGTTATTAAGAACAGTGACGCTTGTTTAGGAAAACAGATTCACACGTCATCCCTCAATTTTTCAAACTTTATTACATCCTCCAGTTAGAAATTTCCAATTCCTACTTTGAGATAACTGCACTGCATCAACACATATTCTGATATTTTACAAAAACCAATACTTTAAATCAGTGTGGCACCAGCAGTTCCTGCAGATAAGCAGCACTAAAGTATCGTCTTATCAGATGATCTCCCATTGGCTGTTGGGTTCGTTGTCAGAGAGAAATCTGTTCCTTCTGTTTCGCTCCAGTGTCGCGTTTCCGCAGCTCGATTGTGTGTCTCTGGACTCCACGATGTAGATCTGAAGATAGTGAAGGGCGAGTGAGACAGCACCTGCAAATGTGAGGGGAGAGGAAGATGAACGAAAGTATGAGCGTGGAGGATGTGAAATCTGTCTGTCAGTCTGTCCGTCTGTCTGACATCCATTAAAAGCCGTCCATCTCTCCAACACTTTCCTCTTAAATGAATCCATGCCTCCCTACTCTCTCCCTGCTCTCTGCTCCCTGTGAGATGTGACTCTCTGAAAACCCGCTGCCTCCTGCAGTAATGACTCTCTTGTCATTCATGGTGCTCGCAGATGAAATCACAGAGCGGGAAAACATCCCCTCAGCATCTGCTGTGGAGTAGAATAGAGAGCAGAGGCATTACCTTAATGTAGACTCACAGGACAGCTCGTGATGACAGTGTTACAGTGCAGGGAGGAAAGAAACAGAAATCTAAAATGCAGGTTTTTCTTGCTGAGTGTAAATGAGGAGATTAAAACTCTCGCTGTGGGCTTCAGATAATATGAAACTAATGAAACTTCTAGATCTAATGAAAATAGCGAACTCTGCTTAGGAAAACCCAACTTTACCTGTTTACTTTGCTGTTTTTTGTCGTAGGTGTAGAAACCTAGCAGTCTCATCTTGGCATAACAGATAAGCACAAGTAGCAGACAGAGCTGGACTTTCCATGCAACTCTTTATCACATTTACAAAGTCAGGTCTCCACATGAGAAGCAAAACTTGGACCTGAGTCACTGATGAGAGGCCTTGGTCAGGAACGTAACGATGACTGACGTCTCTGGACAACCTGTATGCAATACCTAGTGGAGCTATTTGTTACAGCCATGGCAAAAACCACATCTAGACTCTGAACAATGCAGTCATAGTCAAGAAAATAGCCTTTAAAAAGTGCATAAATACTCTTTAGCCGGTCCAAGTTCCTGACTGTGACAAGGAACAGAGAGCGCATTTCTCCAGCGTTAGTCCTCACAGCAGTGATTCCCAACCTGTGGACTGCAGCCCCCTGGTGGGCCGTGAAGGTATTGTAAGTGGGCCGCCAAATCATTTCCAAAAATGATAAGATTTTAGAGGAGTGTAATTATATAAAGGTACAAGATACAAATAAAGAAAGACAGATACGGATATACAGAATGATGTTTTATATGTTAACACTTAGTTACGAATTTGGATAGGAAAATAAAAATGTTTAGATATTCACATGTAAAAAATGTTCCCTAAGACGGCATGTTAGTGCCCAATGGGTAACATGACCCGACTTAAGTCTAACAAAGACCCAATATGTAATAAAAAATATGTAACAAAACACAAAATGTATTAACCCTTCAAAAATGTAACTAAAATGCCAACAGTTACATTTCTGGACAGCTAGTACATATTGGGTTTTAATATGTTTTGGTTTGTTACAATTTTGGGTTTCTAACAAGGCATTTTATATTCTCTGTACTCATTGGGTCGGAGATTGGCCGCAAACATTTTTGAGACTTTAAAATGGGCCCTGAGTTGGAAAAGGTTGGGAGCTACTGCTTCACAGCAGTCTTAGTGAGCTTCACTGAGCTTCCTGGGAGCTCAAAGTAATTTCATATTTCTCTGAATTCCGACTCTTTCCAACCTAAACAACACAAACAGCCTGAAAAATCTGTCACTTGACTTTCTGAGCCGACAGACACGTCATCTCACAGTCCTCAGACACAAGAAGAACTGGGCTAGATGATAATTAAGTAGTTAAAAAATGCAAGGAACCATCAGTCATCAGATCTGAGCTGTTAAATACAACACATTTTTGTGCTACTTCATGCTTTTCCCATATGACAGCTTAAAGCGTGTGAAAACCAAAGTTAAAGGGGTAAATTGAGAGAACTGAGGTGCCAATGAATGCAGCATCATTGAAGGTTTAAGAGGCAAAAAAAGTGGCAGAATTTCAAATGAGGTTCAAATATGTATTTTAGATTGTGAAAAAAGATTAACTGCCTTTTAGATACGCCTCAGTTTTAACATTGATGAAAGCTTTTAGAAGTGAAATGTGGTCTGGGGTCAGTTTTGTTACATTATTTTCATGAAGTACCCTCAGCTGTGTTCAGTCAGATGTTGTGTACTGTAAAGTTACATCATCAAATTGTTAAATATGAACACAAAAGCTTTACATCCAGCCAAAAAGAATCAATGCTGGAGGGCAGAAAATGTGTAGGAAGCATGAAACTCAATAAGTGACTCATTCCCTTGTGTGTTTTCAAACACCGTGTTCTGCTGCTTTTCATCCAGCCTGAAGGATCTCATTTGATCGCTATCCAAGCTGTAAATATAGCTGTGAGCCATGCTTTGAGATGGATTCAAATGGTTCTTTTAAGGGGAACCACCGCCCATGGATCCAGGCACAAACCTGACTCACAATCAGCTCGTTGGCATGCAGAGTGAAGGACACCCTCCATTTTAACAGCCCGCGTCTGCTAAGTGTGTTCGCATGTGATTAAAGCGCTCAACCTACAGAGGAGTGATATTTTAAAATGAAAAAACAAAAGAAAGGAAGAGTCTGTTATGAAGTAATAACCCGTGAGTTACTACCGGGTAAAAATCAAACAAGTCATGTAAATTTTTTTAATTTTTAAATGAATATTTCAGTGATACCGAGGGATTATTGGAGGAAATGTCAAAAGTAAAACTGCTAATGTCGCAATATCCGATTCCTCCACGGGGATCATTAAAGTCCCATTATTCTCCTCCCGGATTGTGACTGCAGTGTAAGCAAAGGCGTTTAATTTAGTCATAACTCCAGTTTAATCCATGATGACATTTACTGCAGCCTCACTGTTTTAGGGAGGAATATTTAAAGAATAGATTTCAGCTTTTTGGTTCAGACTTTGCTGCCTGAAATTTTAATGGAGTGTTGTAAATGCATGAATCTCTCGGCCATTCAGAGCTGGTGGAGCTGGAGACAATTATTGGTTCACAGAGTGGATTTATTGTGAAATAGATTCATACATGGGCAGTTATGAATATAAAAACAAGTGAGTGACAGCTGAGTCTGGTTTTAAAGCCATGAGCAGGGTTATAGGACGCCATTATGACCAATAAATCGCCAAATACAGAGGATTTAGTGGACATAAAGTCATAATAAGAGTAAATGATATCCTCTTGGTTTTTAGATTAAATACACTCCTAATCAAGATCTTGACACCATTTGAACTGTAGCACTTATTCACCTTTTTACACTGTTGGATTTCAAAAAAGTGTCTAAACGCAAAAAGAAGAAATGGTAGTAAGAAAACAGTTGAGGTGAAATAGTCAGCTGATCAGAAGTTTAGACCAAAAACTTTAACCCTTTGATGCATGAATTATGAAAGTCAGTGTCACGATTTTTCCCTTGAGTGTTTTTATTTGTATTAAAGCACGAAAAAAGTTTTCAATTTTTTTTTTCAAATATTTGTAACTGAGCATTCAACATAAAACAGTGTGAACTTAATGTAAATATGACTTTTTTTTCTTTGTTTGACTTCTTTTTCTTCCTTTTTTATTAGGTAACTTCATGAATAATCTTTTTATTTAATGTTTTGCAAAACTTTTTAACTCTCTTTCATCCATTTTAACACTGATTAATTTATAGATTATAAGCTTTTTCACCCTCAAATGTTTGTCTATAAAATGTTTAAAAATATATATTTATCGGAAGAAAAATTGAAAACATTTTTTCAGGCCCGAAGAAGAATAAAAATATCCTGACACAGGCTAATATGAATTTCCACCATATGAACCATTGAATTTAGGAGTAAATAACTTTTAAATAGGTGTCCACTGTGGTGACCACTATGCACCATATTGGGTTAAAAGCCAAAATCTGCACATAGATGTTGATTCATCATCAATCACACTGTCGCGGTTTTCTGATGGCAAAGGCAGAAAAAAAATTCTTGAACAAAAAAGTGGTTGACCCAAAAAAGTTTTACCCAAAGACAAAGGACAATCCTTGATCCAAATGAAGGCAGTTACTGATGCTAAATGCTGGTGTCTGAGAGAAAAGGGCTGTAACCCTGTAATTACTTCCTGAACCAAATGGTTTCACACATTTTGAGTCACTATGTTTCAATAAGAAGTGTCCCTAACTTAACTCAAACTGATTTAATCATCTCTACCACTTGGGAGAAGTATGAGATGGATCTTGAGCCTCAGTGGGTTTTTGTTTGTTTGTTTACTTTACTTTGTTTTGTTTTTTTGCACCATCACAGCCAAGTTGCTGATATGATATATTGAAGACATACAAATGTGCTTATGTTTTGAAATTTGTTCTTCTAGTTTTTTTGAACGCAAAATGAATGTTTCACGCAGTAGCATTCATTCACAGGTAAAAATGATTTTGAGAATATTAGTTATTGCACTTCTGTCAAGATGAAAAATCTACAAATACAGTTTTTTTCTTGTTTCATGCAATATTTCCCTTGGTTGAAACAACATTGCTCAATATTTTGTGGCATACGTAAGGTTGATTTCTTTAATTTCTTTCAAAATCAGCATTTATGTGACACTATTTGTGGTATTTATATGTATTTTTATTCATACGATAACATCCAAGTAACACTTCAGCCATTGGGTAGAGGTCAATATTTAAAAAATGAGAAGGTTTGTTTTAAAAAGAAAAAAGATATATTGTGGTTGTGACTCACCTATCGCCTCGAGAAATGCTAAAAAATGTTTCTATTCCTTTTTTCTTTGTAGGTAGTTAAAGGGTGGAAACGCTCACTACAGGCATCAACAAACTAATGTTTAAAGCAATCAACAAGAACATTGAGTCCTTTTTTTCAGACTATTATTTGTATTTAACCCCCCCCCCTTTTTTTGTTACATTTTGAAACTCTACTAAGAACATTTTTAAGACCCAACAGTGCAAAATGCTGGTCTTAACAATTTGTTTGCCAAGTTGGAAAAAATATTATACCCTCATGAGAGAAATCAGCTCATCAGATAGAAGTTTTGTTCCAGACTGTAAACATGTTCTTCACTTTTTTCTGCTGTAATAATCATCTCTCTTTTTTTTTGGCTTGGTTTGTGTATTGTTTCCAGTACTTCCAGAGCAGATTTTGGCACTTTCACAAGGTTTCTGCTTGATTTTGCCTCCTCAGACCACAGGGTGAGGTTTTATGTGGTTTTCCTCTTTGGTGTGTTTTTGTACATTTTTGGAAGCATTGACAAGTTTTGTTCACAGAGGATGTTTTTTGGATGTGATTTTGAGCCCATGCAGAGATTTCCTCAGTGGAGTCTTCTCTGTTTTTATTGCTGCTGCCTCAGGGCGTAAAGATCACGGCCATCCAGTGTCAGCTTTGTTCCTTTTGTGCAGATTTCTACTGAATCTTTGAATGATACCATGCACTGCAGAGAGAAACTCTAATTCTTTGCAGTTTCGCTCTCGGTGTGTTTTTTTTTTTTCCAAATTGACAAATCATCACTACTTTGTCCGAAAATACTTTGAAACAACTTAGAAAAAATGAGCCAATAATCATGAAGTCTGGCCTCACAGAGACAGACAAAACAAACACCTGAGCTGAGACATGTTTACCTCCTTATCCTCAAATCACTTCTGCTCCAAATAACGAGCGGAGTGAGTGACCCCTCCTTCATGTGGGCCACTTTCCAGAGCGGTGAGACAGCGAGCCGGAGATCCGACCTATGAGATGCGGGACGACGTGATGTGAGAGGGAAATGTCTGCGGCCCTTCAAACCCGGTTACACCTAATAGCCAATTAGAGGTTCAGAAGGGAGGTGAATGTCAGCTCATTGTTGTGATGAGTGTCACAGCAGCTGGATAATACAGCATCCAGCCTGAGGGAGGAACACTGAATATTGGATTTCAAATGTTATGGCATCTGCCCAGGATTCTGCCGTCAACACGGTCGAATGAGGAACCGACGGGAGGGTTATTTATGACTGACTTGATCTGTCTCCAAACAGGCATTATGAAATAAGAGTAGATGGTTTAACCAAAACATTACACTGCAAACCTGGATGGGAGCGTTTATACTTGGAGACAAAGCCTGAATTTTCACCAAGCGGCAACCTCCGGTCCGAGAAAGTGAGACATTGAAGTGCTAAAAAGCTGCTGTTCCTCGAGTGACCGCTTAAGGCTGGCTCCAGAAGTACCAAAAGTCACATTCAAATGACCGGAAAAAAGGCCGTTTTCAGAGCCGAAATTAGCGTATTTAAAGCCTGGTACAAACTCTGTCTCCCGTCTGTATCGCTTATTTCGCATACGGCACACACTGTGAGGGGGGTGAATTTTTCTCTAACTCGGCCGTTTGGAAGATATTCGGATCGAGAGCTTGCCCAATCAGAGCCACAGCTCAGATCACGTGACTGACGGGTGCCCAATAGCTGTGAGTTTGGGCACCCGTCACTCGTCCCATTTCAAATATGGCATTGCTCGCCATTTAGCCTCAAAACGGAGCTGCAGTAACAGACGGGTGACATCACGGAGACTACGTCCATGTTTTATACAGTCTATGATTTTCATGTTTGTATTTGAAGATGAGTAAAAGATGCAGAAAGCTAGTCCCAAAACTCGATCACAAATCTAAATTGAGTTGAGGATCAAGAACATTGTGATTAAAAAAACTCTGTATCAGTAGTGGCGTTGGGTCAGAGAACATGTGAAGAGGGTGCACATTTAAACACGTTGTTTAAATGTTTTAAGGTCTTCATTAGTTGGATATAGATGATTTCGTCCAAACAAAAGTACAAAGGAAATCTTAAAACTCAATTTAAATATACACAAAGGAATGAATGATAATAATAACTTCTTGACTTCCATAAAGTATGTATCAATCCATCTGGTGAGTGAAGAACTTATGTTTGGTCTGGTAACTTCTAAAGCAAAGAGATAGAACAAATAAACATCCCAACAGTTCATTCTTCGTCCATTTTTGACATACTTAAGTCCATTTCTTCAGCTTTACTCACATGGTGTCTGTCTTTGTCCTGCTGCTGAAGGTTTGAAGGGAAAGAGGAAGTCTGAGGCCAACCGGGTGGAGTTTTACGAGCTTTGGTGGGTGTGGTTGATAAGATCTGGTGTCCTCATATGTGGATTTTAGCCACATTTAGATACACCTCCCTTATCATCTTTTGGTGATACAATAACTTAACATCCATTTTGAGTGAGAAAAAAGTGTAGTTATGAACAACAACACTTAAAACTAAAAACTAGCAGCCGACTAATAACACTAAAAACACAACTCCCTGTATAATGAACAAAATAAGTATCTTTCTCAGAAGGTCTTACTGATCCTAAATAGCAAGGAGAAGTTTAAAAAATCACAGCAGATAAATGCTTGGGTCTTAAGAGGTTAAGAAAACATTGTATACAAACACACGCATCCAGCATCTCAATTTTGAATAAGCAACCACGTTCTTATCAAATATCTAGATTAAACTAGCCACCACAGTCAGTCCATGAGGCCTCAATGCATAGTGATATATATTACACTTTATCAAATAACAGGACAGATGGTTAATTTATTTCTTCTTTTCTCTGTCATGGCTGTTAAAGAAACCCTTTTCTTATGTCTTGATAATCTCAGGATCTCTTAATTGATGTATCTTTATCTGCAGCTGTCTTTACACGTGACCTGCTGAGAAACTGCAGGTATAAATTATCTTCAAGCCAACTCTGGTACAGTGCATTGAATTGTAATATTTATATTCAAATCACTGTCGCTTTATGATAAAACAAATTAAATGGGCACCTTTAATCCAACTATAAGCTGAAGTTATCACTGGAATTACAGCAGCTACAAAGAAAAGGGATGTACTTTCATTGATTAATGATTTGTCTGCAGAAGAAGTAAAGGTTATGTTCTGTTTCTTTAAATTCTATTATTTTCTCATTGATTATTATAAAAACTTTAAAATTATGCAGCAACATAACAACCTTCTAGGATTGTGCTCTCTGCTGCCAATGTAGACATCTGGGTTTTCTTAATTTTGTAAATATAATGTCAATGATGAAGAACTCTTCAGCTGCTCTTAAAGCAAAAATCATGCTTCATGATGCTGTTGATGTTGTTCAGAGTTAGTCTTCATGTCTTAACACTAAAAGTTACTTTTAACATCTATTCAGAAATGTACCATGACCTTCTTACTGTGCCCAACCACAACAGTTATGACACGTTGTGAAAAGCTTCGTTTGACCAGCTCCTTATACTTTCAAATACAGAAATCTTTTTTGTATGTTTGCCATCAGATCAATGCCTGAATAAAAAGACATGACAGAGATTTCTGCACAGATTTTGAACAGCCTGTTTGCATTTAAATGTACTTTTCAGTAAATTACCTTCTCTCTATTTGTTTGTCTCTTCCTTTGGTTTCTTCTTGTTGTGTTTTGAGGCTTTTCTTACAACCTGCTGAAATTCATCAGTGCCAAAAGTTAATTCTCACAAGACTTTGTTCGGGAGTGTATTTACAGATTTATACATTCAGTCGATGACTTTTTTTCCACTGTGCAACAACATGGCTCTGTAGTAGAAGAGTCCAGGTGCTGAACAAACCTGTCTGCAGTCTGAACTGTTGAAAAGCTGAATACTAAATCAGGCAACAATGAGACGTTTCACTCTCCAAAGTCATGAAACCGATCTCCTCAGTTTCCCAATATTCACAGAGTGCCGTTAAAAAAACGAGGTGATGCAACACGATAGTAAGCGTGCTCCTTATCTCACCTGTATTTGAATAAGCTGCTGAGAACAAATTTAAAATTAGCGGATTTATTTCAGAAAACAAAACTATTTTTCAGCTCTAACATTTAACAAAGTTTTCTTAGCTGATTTTGAATTAAATGTGGGGTTTAAATCATTTGCAAAATATCAGAATCTGTTATTAGATAGGGTCTGTAAAATGAAATAATCACAGGTTCCAGTTCTTGCAATGAACAAAAAGATATTTGTCACATTTTCTGACATTAAAATAACACTTTAGACCTTTAAAATGATCACTCATAAAGAGAAAAAAAGGAATATTCACCCCTTTCTAAAAAAAAATGTGCAGCTCCAGAGTATAGAAATTGACAGTTACTTTTATTAATGCAATTAAAAGCAACATTCACCAAGATGAAGGGTTTTTAAAAGCAAATATCTGAATCTATAAAGCTTCAGGCTTTCACAGCAGCCCTGTAGATATTATGTTGTTGTTTTCACTTCACATTTCGAGCTAAACAAACAGGCTTTCAGGTTGTGCTCAGTCGAAAACAAAGGTTACAAATATAGATCAAACCAGGAGAGAATCAAACACAGGAAGGATCACGATGGAGGCTCAGAACTGTAGTTTTTCATGGTCGGATTCACTGAAAGACCAGATCAGACGGAAGCCTGCTGCGCTTAAGAACATAAAGTTCAGCGAGAACAAAAGGTAAACTCACAGGTCGGAACATCAGACGGCTCTTTCATGTCTGTCAGCGTTCGCAGAGACAGTTTGGTCCACACTGAGGGACATTATGGAGGTCTGAGTGTCTCTGCTTCTCACCACATCAAACCCTATTAATCTGAGCCTTTTTCTGCTCAACATAAAGACGACATTAGTTCTGCTGCTATTTTTGTGTCTCTCCATGGATACCAAAAACCATCACAGCCAGGTTTAATTACAGGCTTATTAAATGAGTGGCCCTTTGTGGGGGGAAAGAAGTGAGCTGGGGACAAATAAATGTAGCAGCCAATATGTAAAAATATTAATCCTTTCATATGAAATATCAGCTCTGCCTCCACAGACTCAACCATTCAGAGTCGCTCTTGAAAAAGGTCCAGAGTCGTGCATATAAATCTCTGCATTTCTTTCTTTCTTTATCAAACCTTGTCAATATAAGAGGAGAAGATGGCTGGCTGTGTAATTTACAGTCTGGGTTTTATGAGGACAGGTCGCAGCTGAATTATCACCATTTCTCTCTTTTCTGCAACGGAAGAATTAATCCATATTACTATTTTAGAACTAAAAAAGAAACATGAAATTTAAAGTTAAAATTCAGAGTTTGTCAAACATTTACTTTGATAGACAGGACTTCAAAAGAGGCAGCAGAGGAAATTAACCAGTAAAACTTTTTACATTATAAAACTCTCCCTTTTTAAAACTTTTTCAGAATCAGAATCAGAAATACTTTATTTATCCTGTTGGGAAAATTCAGTGTTGCCAGATGCTCATCACAGTACAAGAGTAGAAAGGAATAATCAGGGACAATGAGGAATGCAATGAAAAATTAAAGATTAAATAAAACAGAATGAGCAATAAGATGAGATATAATAAAAATGGAAAAAGCAAAATAGAATAAAATACTGAATAAGTGTACAAATAGAACAACTACTTAAAAGTGTGCAGCTGGTTCAATAAGCAGTAAGTGAACCAAAATATTGCAGATACTGCACTTTGTAATAAGTCCTGTTAGGCACTTAAATCAAGAATCCTGCCTTATTTTCTGATTAGTTTAAAACTACAAAATCAGTCACATCTCAATTTACTCTGACGAATGATGCCTGAAGTGTCCATAAAGTCACTTCACAATTTAAAAAAATAAATATCAAATGAGGATGATGAGATATCAGATTTGTGCTTCGTACTCCATCATAGTTAAAGTTTCAACCACATTAATTTTATTATATTTTATGTAGAGGTAACTTTAAACTTATTTGTTGAACAAATTAAATTCTTGTGTCAAATTTATGTCAGCATTAAATATATGTAAATTTACTTTGATTTGAAGCAGGCCTAAGCTTATTTTTATTTATAGATTAGAAAAATCTGTTTTGGGTGGAGTTTAGACAATGAGGTCAGCCAGCACAGGTGTGTGTTTTCTCATCTGTTCCTTTGTTTCCCCTGGTTGGTGTGACATGAGGCCTGCACAAAATGTTTTTTGACCGTGATTTACCTGAAGAACGTGATTGAATGGATTTGAGTTATACCTTTTTGATTTTGCTTTTGGATGAAATGTGGAAACTGCGTCCCCCAAATAAATGGACATTCAACTCATCAGTGAGTAACGTTTATTTTTGTTAATGAAAGTGGACACGCGTCATGATCAGTGGAGCCTGTGTCACTCAAGTGGCTTTGAATTTGTTTGATGGGGATCTGCCACTACATTTTACAAATAATGGTGATAAAAGATGTTCTGTTAAATGAACTCTTTAAAATGTGTGTAATGGTTTATTGAAACAAAACTGGATAAGAAGACTCCACATTTCTAAGAGTGACCATCAGAAAGCAGAGTTAAGTTAACTCACTGAAGGTTCGAGTGCTGCTGGTGGTTTTCTGTGCATTAAGAGTTAATATCTGAAGAATTTTTTCAGGGAAAATACCTGTAGGGAAGCATGCAAAGCTACTGAAGATCTCACTCTGCCCTCTGGCAACGAAAACAGTCAATACAGCCTCTGCACATAAACATACGAGTCGTAAATAGATGGAGTTTGTGTGTTTCCACGCAGGCAAATCTCAGCAAAACAAATGGATTTGAATGCATTTACTGTGGTGCTGAGTCAGAGAAAGGTCAAAAACACCATTTCACATCATTTTTCCTGTAATTTGACGGACACCGTGAAGCCTCTCTCTGCAGCGTGCGTCAGCTGTGTTGTGTTTTGTGTTCTGCTCGGGAGGCAACATCACAGCGGAGGAGGTAGGCAGGATAAACAAACCGGTGTAAAAAGGCTGTGGACAGCCTGGAGGCACCAGCAGAGGGGAGGATGAGGACTAAAGTGAACTCTCCATCTTAAGCAACATCATCTCCCACCCCCTCGGTGGTGGGCTGAGAGCTGCCGACCATCTCCAGCCTCTGCTAAAGCTTCACAAGGTGCAGCACTGAGCCGTTCTCTTGTGTAACAACAGCAAACTGTGAGTGTGTGATCCTCTCCTAAAGGTGTAGTGTCAGCTGAAACAATGAAAATAAAATAAAGAAGTAGATCATGAAATAGAGAAAAATCCAAGGAGTGATTGATCAGTCATTTCAAGAGTGGAGTATCAATTCTATGAAACAGCAAATTTGTTAATTTCTTTTGGAAATAAACCAGCAACTATTTTTAAAATTGTCCTCTTAATTATCATCTTGCCAGTTTCTGTTCGTCTTGTTCTAGTTTTGATTCGGAGCAGTGAATCAGAACCAAACATTAGTTTTGCTCCTGGCGAAAAATGTTCAACATTAAGGACAGTTTGTAAACACCTCTGGCATTAAAAAGACACCTGAAAGCCCCCAAACACACAAGAGTGACTCAAAGTAAAAGGAAGTGGTCTTTCTGAGCAAAATGAAAATGTCATTTAAAGTCAGGTAAGTTAAATTTCTCTCTCTGAAAGTGTGATGACAACAAGGTTCAGTCATAATGAAACATGATGACACGATGAAAAGGATAAAGTGGTGTCTGGTGTCATTTTTTTCCATCCGACACAAACATCAACGTTGTAAAAGTATAGTCTTCAGCTGAACAAGGAGAAGCGTATATTGAAAAAAGAGCTGTTTTTCTTGGAAGTTTGACTTTCTTCGATTTATATATCAGTTTCTTTATGATTGACAGCTGTTGTTTATGACTCGGTCCGTCACTCATGAGACAGTTATTTTTTTTTTTATGAGAGCCTTCTTTCCAGCTTGAGGGAGGATTTTGACCTGGCATTGAAGAACTGAGCTACGTGAATATCAGTCCAGGAAAGTTGTACTTTCTTGCATTTCCAGAAAATGAGTGTGTGATTTGATTCCCTATGAGTACACAGTCTGTGGTGTTGTTTTTTGTGTGGAAATAATATTATGCACAGATAAAGCACTCATTCAGCAAAGACAGAGTTTTCAAACAGGTAGGGCTTCAATCCTAAAAGCAAGTATGGTACACAGGCACAGGTACAAAATTTGAAAAGCAAAAATTAGAAAACAAGGAGCTAAGGTTTAGAAAAGGCTGAATGCATTCATTAATATGTACTTCTACACTCATACTTACTATTTTGAGCGTACGTGTTCACAGTGACAGCGCAAAAATGTAATGCACTTTGATTTCTTAGTGGACAAAACGGTCAAAAAGTTAAATGTGGAACACAGGACTCTTTTTGTTCTCCATGGTTGCCATGTTATTTACCATATCTTACAGCAGATGTACTTTGCTGTAACTTTTTTTTTTTTTTTTACACGTGTGAATCTGTGCATCAATCGAAGTACATATCATTATACCCTGTAAGATTTGTGCACTATTCCAGTAAGTGCAGAGTGTTACTGTACGGCCCACACTCTGCACTTATACTGATATGAAAGTTTGCTATTTGAGACACAGCCTGAGGTAACTACAGGTGATAATCTGGCAGAGAAATGACAGAACTCCAGGGTAAAAGAAGAAAATGAGTGTGAGCACAACAACATACTGTGCAACACATTAGGGAGGCCTGGCTAGACAGGAAGTCAGAAATAAGAGAGAGAAAGGTTAACAAAATAAAACAGGAAATTCTTTAATACATTGTGATTTGAGAGATCTGACAAATAAGACTAGATTTTGAAATACTAAATCATCATTCTAAGAAAAACCTTACTGAAATAATACAATACTTACCTAATATTAACAAGTAAACATTATAAGAACAATTATTTTCTCAAATTTTGAATCGGTAAATGCTTCACATCAAGTCTTTAATTCCTCTTTAAAATATCATTTTGATTAAAAGTTACCTTTTTTTGGTAACATTTCACTTTACAGGTCTGCAAATTTCATCACAATTAGGTAATTATTAGAAATATAAATATATTTTTAATTACTCCCTTATGGGTTTTTTTGGACAATTTTGTGAAAATTAGCATGTCACTTCTTCAACATGTCATCTGATTTTAATTATAAGCAGGTCACAATTGGTGAGTAACTTTTATTTTTCAATTTATTTGAAATGTCCTCCAAATTTAAAGGTTAGTCTGTGACAATTAGCAAATAAATTGTTTTAGATTTGATCAGAACTCACAACAAAATGTTCAGAGAATTATCCCAACATTAAAGGATAAATAGATGACAATTTCTTGAAAACATTTTGTGTAACATGAGGTTAGGTCCATAGCTTCCTGTAAAAAGAATTACCTTGGAAATCTTACATACATTATTCAATTTACTGATATGCAGTTGATAATTTGCTGTTTCTTTTATATAGTTTTACCAAGTTCTTCAGTTCCAAGTTTGTTAATACGCATGCTTGAGATCATGCAAATTATAGATAAGTAGGCCTATAATGTTTAATTATGAAATTTGGACATTGTTTTAAAGAAGTTATGTGCTAATTTTCACCCAGTTGTCCAAAAACTTAAGGAGTAATTTCAACAAATTGAAATCAAAAGTTAAACCTTTTTTTTTTTTTTACTATCTAAGGTGATTCGAGCTCTTTAATTTGGAATATTATCCTCTTCATCAAAATATTTGATAGTCAGCAGTTATAATATGATATGACGTGTTTGTTTCATCACAGGTGTTATTAATCAGACTAATTAGCTGCACCTGCGCCTTCACGTGGCCACATCTGCACCTTCAGCATCATAACTCCTCCCCTTTTAACAGTTTTACCTCAAAGTTTTCAAATCTTGACTGGATTAAGGACTAATTTTTTTTATTATCGTTTGCTGGTCTTTTATTTTGAAGTAAGAAAAACATCTCTTGACTTTCTATAAGCAAATTTACGGATTAACGCTACCTGTTGACGTCACGATGCTGTCACCTGAGGATGGTTTCATTATCATGTAAATACTCCGGATTAAACTGGACTATATGGCTCTGAATATGGATTATAATCTGAAAGTTTGGACTTTATCTTCCACACTTTGGATCGTGCTGACCCATCATCCACTGCGTCACTTCTACAAAGCTAAGTCTCTGCTGTTTATGCTGTTTATGCTTCTTCTTCTTGTTGTTTATGTTTTGTTTGCTCAGTTATGATGCTTCTGCCTCCACTGGCTCTCTCTCTGCAAACATGCTCTCTCCTTTTCCTCCTCTTTTAATGCTTTCTGTCTACAAATTTAAGCTGCTCATTTGTGTTTAAAAGCTGCTGCTTTTGTTATTTGTGCACGTTTGTTTGCATTCAGAATTATTTGCTAATGAGCTTATTTTGTTGTGCTAAGCTCATTGTTGATTGGTGGTTGTTTGGCAGGTGCATTGTGATGCCTTCATTCTGTTTGTTGACCTAGTGGAAACACTCATATGAGTCTAATAGAGGAAACAAGCGTTGCATTTTTCTCCTCTTGGTTTTTATTCCATTGTTTCTGAATGGAGCCTGCTGCAGAGGCTGATGTTGTGGTGTATACTGGCTTTTATCATGTCCTGTTTTGCACATTTTTATTATTATTTCCTGCTTCCAAGTAACCTCTGAATGGTTGTCGGTCACATTCACATACTAACCACACAGCTCCTGTTCAGTTAATATTGAAAATAACAGCTCAAAGCAATGTGACACCTTCCTGTTCTGCTCTGCATATCATAATTGCATCTAAAATACTGTTGCTGCTGTTGGTTTCCTGCTCCTGCACTGATTTCCATGTTCTGATGGTCATCGCCTAACATTTTAAATGTGAAAAATGCAATTTATGTAAAAATGTCACATCATTAATTATCATCTGATAACTCCTGCTTCCTTTCCAGCTCATATCAGGAGGATTTTCTGGCTTTAGGTCCGTCGCTCTTGATTCTCTGGGTAGATAATTTCCTGTTATGTGCAGACGCTCTGTCAGAGAAAGGTCTCACAGTAGAGTCAGTATAAAAGCTGTCATTAGCGTCTGTAAGTAATATGATTATAAGTGGAAAGTTTCTCACAGTCTCGGCTCAGTCTTTGAGGTGATGAAGTCGGAGCGGTTGCACAATCTGGTTTCTGAGGGAAACGGGTGAAGTGAACGATTTGAGCAGCAGGTTTGGAAACTAAAATAAAAAGTGTGATTCCTTTTTGGTCTGATTTGAGTAAACCTGCATTAAGCTCCTTTGCTGTGTGGGAGTAATACCCACAGAATCTGCATAGAAGACATAAAGGATTCCAAAACTTTTTCTCTTTCAAAGACTTTGTCTGATCTCAGGAGCCTCAGTTTCGTCTGTATTATGAGTTTCAGATGCTTCCATGTTGGCACTGCAACACAACTACAGACTGGCTTTTACTCCATCGGCTGGTGGCTTTTTTAAAAAATCTGTAACCACTGTGGTCTGTAGTGACTGTGTATGGACCCTGAGCTGTGTTGTGTTGTTTGTATTTTAATATTTGTGTGAACTACTGTCTGCAAAGATTATTCCTCTGGATGAGATTTAGATTTATAGTTTAACATGAAGCCTGGTTTATTCTTATGTGATGACCTCGCACTTTTGTGGCGGTCATGAACTACTGGGGAATTATTTGACAATTGATTGAAAAGTCTTTTTTTTTTTTGTTTTTGCTGGGTGCAAGATTTCTGCGCAGAGCTTTTGTATTCTTACATTTTGTTAGTTTGGCACTTCATGTCAAAGAAGTTCTTCACTTCACCTCCCCTGAATCTGAGCTGAGGCACCGTTTACTCTTCAACAGTTTTTGGATGAACTATAAAAGTATTGGTAAATAGAAACAGCGTTTTAGCCGATGCCCATCATTGCTGTGTAAACAACAAGCCAGAGTTTTCAGTGGAAACACTGACGTCATGCTCCGCTTTGTATGTACGCATATAAACAGGGCCTGAATCTCACAGAACTACTTAGGAAAGATGCTTTCTTCATTTAGGATCATATTTATTTTATTTTTTGGGGGCTGACTGCAGGCAAATTTCGAAGGTGCATGTTTGTTGTTCAGCAGTAAAGCCGGACCTTAATGAAAATGTGGCGTGGGTCAGAGAGTGTTGTTTTGTTTGTTATTATTACATTTTGTGTTGTTGTTTTTTGTGATGGTGAGAGGAGGAATTGGAACCATATAAGTATTTACTTCATCCATCCTTTAGTCAAACTATGCATTTGTAAACATTGTTTTCAATTTGTTATGTGAGATATATTGTGTGCAGGTTTAAAATAAATTTACTTGCTTAAAATCATTGAGTGCAAAAAAAATAGGAAGTAGCAACTAGCAAATGGACATTTTGATAAAATAATGGCTATTGGAGCTGACAGATGTTATGTATTATACAGAAAAAACATTTAATGAGATGAAATCAGCAAAAGTGTGAACCAGGTTTTACTTTTGCAAATATCAATGACTAGATACATGAAACCTTGTCGTATATTTCCCACTTTTGATTAACTTTATTTTTCTTTTTTTGTAACTACATCCTTTATTTCTCAACAACAATAGTAACACTGAAAAACTTTTTGTTACATTTCTTGTTAGTAATACCTCATGATATCTTTCTCTTTTTAATCAATAGCTTTGGTAGTTCCTTTTGTACAATATTTATACCCATATGTAACAAGTTCTTATCATTGTGTGAGGCGTCGTGATACACACCTTTTTGGTTTGGATACTCACTTCTCATCCAGCCTGGTGTCGCTGTCCATTAGCATTCAGAGACTCCCAGCCAAGATTTCCTTTTCCTCGTTTGCATCTGCAACATTAACACTGTTTACATCTTACATCTGCAACATTAACACCATCATTTATGGTCCATTACATCCTCCCAAGTAGCGGCCAGTCATCTGTTCCAAGTAGCTCTGAGTTTATCTGTCGACAAAATTCTTACACAGAGGCTTTACTCTGGCTTACATCAGTGGTATGTCTTTGAAAAGGAACCCGCTTTCTCAACATTTACTTACATCTTATGAGTCTTAGGATTGTCATAGAAACAACAGCGTGATAGAAATGTGTGAGAAGTGGGAAAGCAAACTTACACAGGTGTGTCCACAAGGAGAGATGGGAACAGGACTCAAGATGTTTACTGCTTTTTCTCGTACATCTGCAGGTAGATCTCGAGTTTAATTTTGAAGATAATAGTTGAAAGAGTTGAATCATCTTCATATTAAAAGCCCTGGGAGTCTGGATTGTGCTCTGCTTTGTTTCTTTGTACTCTAAGTTCTCCTACATTCTCCAAACCTTGTACATCTACTGTCAAAAGATCTGGTGTGTCAGCTGTGGCTCAGGGTCGCTCACTCTCATCCAGAAGGTTGAGGGTTTTATTCCAGGTTCTTCACTCCAAGTGAGACACTTAACTTTGAGCTACCTCCAAGGTTTGTTTAAGCGTTGGACCCAATGTAAACCAGCAGATGTGGATGGTTGTAATGAAAAAAAGTGATTTGATTTGTCTGAAAATGTGAAAAAAAAACAAAAAACAAATAGGCTACCATGGGGGACATGCCTCTATAATTGACCTATGGTTAAGCCACGCCCCCCTCTGCTCACCTTGACAACAATGACCATTCAGAGACAGCAGGAGACACAGTATGAGACAGTTCACTGAAGGCCAATGATGATTTTGTGGACAAAAAGATCACATATCATCTTAAAGTCACCACAAGAATCTAAACTATATATTGGGCGGGATACATTAATCATTTTATTGCTGAGAAGGTCAATAAAAGCTTCAGACGTGATAAACTGCATCTCATTGCCATCACTGGGTTAAGGTTTTTGTCTCAGAATATAAAGAAATAATAACAACCTTTTTTTTCACTATTTTACCGAGAGAGTTTCTCTGTAAGTTTGGTGCTACAGTATTAACATTGAATCATTCAGCCTGACATTTGCCAACCTTTGTTGTCGGCTTTCACAGACAAGCTAAAGAAGCTCCAGAAGTTAATGTGAAGTTTTAGCTTACAATGATGCACAATCACAAAAGTACAAAAACTAGAACAAAATGGGCCAATGAGCTTCCAGAAAACAAAGAGACATGACGAATAACGCAGCTAGGAGCCAAATTTAGACTAATTTTAGCTGATCTGATGTTGGAGATAACTTGTTTTAGTTCTTTCCAGTAACACATCCTTATTAATTTCATGTATGTTGAGTTGATGTTGTGATCTACCCAAGAACTTTATCCAAAAGAAAACACTTTTCTCGGTTCAGATGTGGTTTTGGAAAGGGTAAAAAAACATGCACCCCACCACCCAGCAGATCTCAGAAAAAAATCATAAAACAGAATAAAAACTGACTTTCTGTTATGCATTTCTATGGAATACCAGGCAGAGAATGTCCGAGTGTTTGAGAATGGCAAATCACACTGTGATTGGCTCATTGAGTTTTAGGGCGGTACTTAGCCTTAGGTCAATTAGTCTTATAAAGACGCTGGGAGGAGATTTGGAGATGCTTCAGCAACCCTTAAAAACGGTCTAGCAATGCCTATTGTACCAAAAATAGCCAAGATGTGATATTAATAACTGCTAAATGTTTCTTATTTTAATGCCTCAAGGAGTGCAGGTGTGTTTTTTGCTGTACACATTCACACCAGCTGAATATAAATTATAGTACATCCCTTATGTTGAGTTCTGTGCGACACTCAAATGAAAGAAATGTTGGTTTTGTGAAGCAGAATGAAAACAAATGCACCTTTTAACCAAGCTTTGCTTTTAATTGGATTGACAAAAAGGCACAAAACCAAATCTGATGCATGTCAGTTAAAAAGCTTCACTGAAGTTAAAAAGGTCCCTACTTCTTCTTTTTCACTCATTTTAGTATTTTTCCAATATGAGCTGTCTGTAAAGTTTCCAGTAATCCATCTTACATTAAAACGTGTTCAGAGCATTTCATCTTGAATACATATTTTTCTGCTTTAGATGGCGTCGTGTATTCAGTGCCTGACTTTCCCATCTGTTCCACGCTGCTTTATTCAACGCTTTGTTGCTGCTGCCTTTCATGATGACTGCTTTAAAAATACTTCACAGCTATATTAATTAAAAAGACTATTATTGCACATCATCTGTTAAACATAAAATGTTGACATCTGGGAGAAATATAGCACATACACTAAAGCTCGACTGAGCTCACAGCAGCTTTTCCTCGAGCTTATGAAGGTGTTTCTTCTCCTGACACGGAGAAAAAAGTCACACCTCTGCTGTGTTTAATTATTGAGACCAGCGTGAGTGATGGATGATATTTAATTTAGAGGAGTATCTAATGTTCTTCCTCTCTGCCATGTCAAAGTTTTATATGGTTTCACATCAGATTGAACAAGGCGCCTAATGAAGTGTCGGCGAGAAACATTGATTCATATCATCTTTAAGATTCACCTTTGTTCGAAAACTCCTGTGTGAGGTGTGTTTCATGTTGCTGTTGAGCAGATACTTGAGTGTTAATGACCGAGAGAAGCTTTTCTTTTAGTCTGGGGGTCAAAACAAGTTAATTTTTCCCTTCATACTGTGAAAATATACTACATTGACTCATTCTCTTTTTCATGTTGATTAATATCAGATTATGTTAATGCATATTCACCCCTTGCTTGTTTCTAAGTATCTTTCAGTAGTCTTCTTATGCACAAGTGTTCTTGGTGTTCTTTTCTTTTCTGGCTTTAACTAATATTCATTTTATAGTTAAAATATGAGATGTAAATACTGAAAGTGGGATTTAGTCTAATTTTGAGGTGAATTTGTGTCGGAGTGATCCCAAGACAAGATATTAGAGATAATCAGAGAAGAGGAAGACAAAACAATGAATGTAAGACACACAAAAAACAGAAATCTCCCAGACTTCTTTATGCTGCCAAAGATTTTCTTGTACTTGGCTTTTAGATTTGAGGCTGAAACATGTAACCACATTTTAAATTATATATTTTAGACATAAAAAACAATGATAAATGATTACAATGATCAGTTTTTACCACAACTTTGTATCATGGCAAGAGTGGAAGCTCCTTGAGAGCTGTGCTAAATGAAATGACAGTTTCAGAAACACCAGTCTGAAACCTGGGAGCAGACAAACAACTGTGTTTACTCTTTTTAAATCATAATAACAACAGAAACTTCAAAAATGACCCTGTTCATTTTTTATACACACACACTGATTACAAGCAAACAGATCACAGGTGAGGATGGTTACCTTTAGTAGACATTCAAACACATTTGTGTTCACTTTTGTGCATTTATCAGGACAAAAACACCAGAGTTGTGTAAACTTCTTAACAGGGTCATTTGGGAAGTTTCTGTTGTCGTTATAATTTAAAAAGAGTAATTTAATTTTGAAGAAATGTCTTCACTCAACCTCTAACCATGAGTGATAGAAAGGATTTTGTGTTATCATTCATATTTTCTAAGACAAGGCTAAAAAAATCAGAAAATTCTGCTGGGGGGTGTAAACTTTCGGGCACAACAAGGTATATCCAACCTCTTAATCATCGGCCCCAAATCCCTCACAACAACCACCTACAACTTAAACTACTCAATTAGTCCTTCACACGTTCACAACCTCGGTGTCATTTTCAACACCCATCTCACCCTGGGATATCACATCAATCACATCTCCAAAAACCGCCTTCTTCAACTTGAAAAATATTGCCTCTCTTGGTCTCCACCCCAAAACCCTGATCCACGCATTTATCACTTCCAGACCTGATTACTGCAATAGCAGCTTCTGCAGCCTTTTCTCCAAACATCACATCTCTCCTGTTCTCCAAAACCTCCACGGGCTCCGCATTAAACACCAAATACACTTTAAAATCTCCTCTTCACCCACAAAGTCCTCCATAATTAACCAACACTACACCCCTTCTCCATAACACCTGACACCAAGCACCAAACCTGGGGGGGCAGAGGTTTCTCTGTCACTGCCCCCACCCTTTGAACACCATACTACAACACATCTGAACCTGCCCAAACCTGTTCACTTCTCTCATTTAAACCCACCTCTTTAAAACTGCTTTTAATGTTTGATTGCTTTTAAATGTATTCTATACTTTTTTTTTCATTAATAGTTTTTTTTTAATCTTGCTGTTTTAAATGAAATATTCTTGAGGGTCTAGAAAAGCACTTAATGTATAAAATGTAATTTATTTTTACTATGAATAAACACATTTCTACACAGTAAATCTCGTAAGGCTACTACAAATCTAATTGATGATAATGATTTAAAGCCCTATAAGTAAAAACAAAAAACTTGTAGAAGCCGATTTCAAATAGGCAAACAGATTTTCATTTCCTTTTTTTTCATCAATCTTGTTTTTAATCTTGCTCTTTTAAATGAAATATTCTTGCATAAAATGTAAGTTATTTTTACTATAAATAAACAGTTTTACACAGTAAATCTTGTGACGCTGCTACAAATCTAATTTATGAAAATGATTTAAAGCCCCATAAGTAAAAAAAAAAAACAAAAAAACTTTTATTACAAGAAGACGATTTCAAATAGGCAAACAGATTTTCATTTTCTTGCATAAAAAAACCAAGCAAAGTCTGTGTCTGTGTGTCAGTATCAATGTATTTTATATGACTGCATCAATATGATGATGTGAATCACTGCAGAGAGATGTAATAGAAAAAAAAGAAGATTTTTTTTTGTTAATTTAAAAGTTATTTGTTAAAAGTATTGTCAATTGAGGAAAACAAAAGGTGGGCCAAATATCAGTGTTATTTGAAACCAAGCAGGTGTGATGCTACGTTTGTGTGTTTGTGTAATATTTGAGTGTTAAAAATAAGGAAAGGCCACAAACCAGTAAAAACAGAAAAAAAGGAAGTGATTCTCACACCCAGATGTCATGTGACCTCTCTTACAGCAGGGGGAAGTGAGCCCCCACGTGTCATTTCTGCTCTCCCCAGAGAAAAACAACCAATCAGCTCTCCTGATATTAGTATTCCTGATTCCTGCCTTGTGTTGTTTTCACCAGCTGCCCACCAAATATCTGTGTGGATGTGCACATTTCTTCAGTGTCCACTTTGGTTATCTGGAGAACATTAGAATCGACTCGTCTGCTTTTACACACAATTTAACCAAAATCAGGAAATGTCACATTAACATCATCATCATCTACATCATCACCAGGATCGGTTATTTCTGATTTTCTCCAGTGTGGTTCAGAAGTTATGGCTCTACAGAAATGACTCCACAGCAACGGATAAGATGTGAGGACAGGAAAGGATGAGGAAAGGAAGATGAAATATTTACTGTATCCCCAAGCTAAAACTAATTGACTACCTGCACCACTAATGTTCCCATTCATCTTTACATATCAAGAGCCTGAGGCAGCTCTGAGTCTGACAAACTATTCCACATGAACACCTCTGTCACTCAAATGTTTGAAATGAATGAGCGTGTGGCGGACATTTTTCAGACCAGCTTAAGTTTAGTGATGTTGAATCCTCAGATACAGCAAAGGGAAAATTAGCATCTCAGTCAGATCAGAGGCTACTAACTTCTGAGCAAATTAAACTAAGTTTCTTTTTAGAATAGACTGTTAAAAAACTGTTAATAGTCATTCTTTGGGATAAATGGTGTTCAGGAGTGTTGAAAACAACAACAGTGACCAAAAAAATAAGATCTGAATTGTGGATTTTTGTGAGTCCCTCCATCCCTTATAACAGCCAGGCACATTATTGTCAACAAAAAAAAACAAGAACAGCAATAATCTTTGTACAGCTACGTCTTGGGCAGGTGCGTTGGACAAATAACTCCAAATTGAAGAAGAATTCCCGCGCACTTGCCAAATGTCCAGAATAATTTACTCTGATGTTTCAGTCACAGGCTGCTTTCAAGCAAATGTGCTTGACATTTGCTTGAAACACAGTGGTGCCCAAAAGTTTACACCCCCTCCGGCAGAATTTCTGATTTTTTTGGCCTTTTCTCAGAAAATATGGATGATAACACAAAATCCTTTCTGTCACTCATGGTTGGAGGTTGGGTGAAGACATTTATGAACTCTTTTTAAATCATAATGACAACAGAAACTTCAAAAATGACCCTGTTAAGAAGTTTACACACTCTGGTGGTTTTGTCCTGATAAATGCACAAAAGTGAACACAAATGTGTTTGAATGTCTACTAAAGGTAACCATCCTCACCTGTGATCTATTTGCTTATAATCAGTGTGTGTGTATAAAAAAAATAAACAGGGTCATTTTTGAAGTTTCTGTTGTCATTATGATTTAAAGAGTAAACACAGTTGTTTGTTAATAAATGTCTTCACCCAACCTCTAACCATGAGCAATAAATTATTCTGGAAGAGTGGCCAGCGTATGGAAATTCTTCTTCTATCAATATGAAACAAAAAAATATTTAGAGCTTCAAAATCGTGCCCTATCTCAATCCCAGAAAATGGGGCTTTTGAAATTGTTTATCCCAAACCAACAAGGTTTATCTCAACTGATCATAAATGCCTCAGCTCCTTTTGTTAAATCTTCAGATGTTAAGTTAATTGATTTGGTACACTACAGAACTTCTCAAATAATGTTCAAGGCATCAAAGAAATCTCTACCTACAAAAATACAGCACTTATTTCACGATAGAGATGGCATCATACACACAACTTAAGGGGAAGTAAGAAATTTGACCAAACAAAAGTTATGTATAAAAATATAAAATTCAAAAATATGTATAAAAGAAATCTGAAAAGGGAGACTGACACTTCAAATATTGTTTGTTTGTTATTGTGTTTGTGTTATTGTGTTTTGTGATGGTGAGTGGGGGGATAGGAATTGTAAAAGCATTGCTTCATCCATCCCCTTTTCAAACCAATGAATGTGTAAATATTTTCGGCAATTGTTATGTGAGAGATATTGTATGTGGGTTTGAAATTAAATTTACTTACTTAACCAAAAAAAGTCTCCAAAATGTTCTTCTTGCATAAAGCTTTTTTTTTTATTTAAATTGAAGACAAGTCAACAGCAGAGTAATTTTAAAATTCACTGAGCCCAATTCTTATAAGACTCCAAAAAGGAGCTGCTTGTCCAATTTCACAATTCAAAATTAAAAAAAAAACAAAAAAAAAACACGATGGGGCCAAGAATCAATCAAAGTTTGGATTTCAGAGCCTGGATCCCTCAGTTTAAAACAGTTTTCCTTGCAGGGTTAAATCCTATGTGCACTTTTTTTGCACTTTCTTTCACGCAAGAGGTTTTGTTACTTTCACCTGACACAATCCACTTATAATTTTATCCTCTTTCTGTGCCAAAACCCTGTCAGATGGTGCCAGGCTTTATAAAACTATCTGTCTATTTTTCTGGGTAATATTCAGATAGTGGAGAACTGTCATTGAGTGGAGCTGCAGCTTCAGCCAGAGGCCAGCGGCTGTGCTGGAGGGTAGACAACAACAACAACAACAACAAAATCAACAACAAAAAAGTGTATTTAACAGAACTAGTAATTCTAGTAATTCTGATGCTGAGTTGCGGAGATGATTGTTAGATTATTAAGTTGCCTGAAAGTGCAAACCCAGACTCCAGACCCAGTTTTATCTATCACAGAGGGATGAAATGGAAAGAGTTGGAGCATCCTCTCTCCCAAAAAAACGAACTGAAGTGTTTTTCCATGACCATAACCAACACCAAATGGTACTTTAATACCTCTCTTTCACCCCTTTTCCTCCTGAACTTTCAAAATGAAAGAACCAAACATTTGGGAGTTCATCATTTGAGCTTTTGCTGGAGTAAAAAACCCTGCAGCTCTTAGCATAATGAGGAAACATTACTAAACATGCCTGCAACTGTTTACAGAGCTGTGCTGTTTTTCTACTAACACTCCAAATTAATTCATGACACAATCAGTAATCATACAAACAACACAGAATAATTAGATATTCTCCAGATGATTTCACCACAGCATTTCCGTCCTTCACTTCATAACTTCTCACCAAGACATGAACACTAAAATCATATTAAGATTTAACAATTCCTAATGTTTGGGATGATACGAGAGGATGGTGTGAGGTAATTACATCAACACATGATTCATGTTAGTCATGCTACATTGCTCCAGGATTGCTGAAATAATCAACAGCAGCTCGTTCTGCCCTGGTCTCACATTTGTGTTCAGTTTACATCCAGTGTGCGGCAGCACTGCAATCTAGATTATCTACATTTCTCCAAACTAACTTTTTATTTGATTAACTGTCACGCCTCACAGTGCCAGGAAATCGAGTAATGGGCCATGACTTTAAACAAAACAAGATGAAAAGCTGTGTGTGTGTTTTAAAAAGGTGAAAACTTTGAGTTTGACTTAGAGAAATATTATTAAACAAATTAAGGGAGTGTCATTTTTTAAACAGCTCCAGTTCAAAGGATTTGTGTTGACATTGTTCTCGATTTTCATTTCTTTTCAAACAAACTAATTCTCGCATTCAAATAGGATAATACTAAGTTCATTCTTGATCTCTTCATGAAAATTTAGTAGTTAATTTAGTAGTTCTGCATACGACTAACACTGCAGCCAGATGGTTTGAAAGAAGACAATAAAGAAGAATTCTGATTTGGGAAATGATGTTATGCCCATACACAGCTTGAAATGAAAAAATACATCACAAACAAGTTTTTTGCAAGATTTTTCCACCCAATGTTGATGACAACTTAGTCAGGTCTGTGCATCCTACTGAAATTTCTTGCTGACAGAGTTTCATCCCTGCTCAAATGAATTTAGGTGGCCTAATTGTAAAGGCTTTGTCATTGTTCACACACGACTGCCACTAATTTACTTGATACAAGTCATTAAAGAGGCGTGTTTACATTGTGCTGAATTTAAATCTTCTCTGATCTTTTTATAGGCTTCATGCACTTCATGAGGGTCCAGTTAGTTTCTGCAAAACTGAGCTTAACTTCAACTTGAGTCTGATGGAAATCTGATCAGCAAAGACTGAGCTGCTTTTAAACACTTCATTGAGTTTCTGCTTGTTATGTTAGTCCTAAAGAATTCACCTGTGGCCTTGTAGACATTTCTAATACTCATTGAAGTGTTTGTAAGGTGGGCTGGTAGAAACTCGTTGTATAAGATTCTGTTTATTTCCAACAAACTGAACTCTAATGCTGACTAATCAGCTCAAGCTTGACTCCAGTGTGACCTGCCAATCAGCACAAGCTCATTAGCAGAGTTTTGGCTCATGTTTGCTTCCAGATAAAAACCCAGCTCTAGCTTGTTTTCCTTATTTTCATGTCTGTTCTCTGAATGAAGGATTGCATGAATGTGCAGAGAAAAATATGTGCCTGAATTCGAACCATCCGACTGAAAGCCAGACTAATTACAAAGTTGACATTTTGGAAAAGCAGCCACTGCCCTTGTTAGAAAAAATGAGTCACCAAACATCCTGACAACTCATAGCGGTGGGAACACGACCATATCATTCACTTTACGGCAACACCATGATATCTCCTAATGTTCTCTTGGGTCTCTTTAGTGCATCAATAAATCCATCAGGAAAGATGTTTTCACCGCGGCGCCGCTCATTAACAGTCAGGAGGAAGCTGCTGTTTAAATGGGCTGTATTGACAAAAGTGATGTGACTCAAATTCTTTATCAAATAATTGACTTGATGTAAACAAACATTGAAGTGATAACAGTGATGGAAGCCTCTCTGTCTACTGTGAAATAT
Source organism: Thalassoma bifasciatum (assembly GCA_008086565.1). Classification (NCBI taxonomy): domain Eukaryota; kingdom Metazoa; phylum Chordata; class Actinopteri; order Labriformes; family Labridae; genus Thalassoma; species Thalassoma bifasciatum. The sequence continues at coordinate 6,111 of RPOG01002051.1, read as the reverse complement.
TTTGTGGCGTGAATAATTATTTCATCCCAAAACATGAAAAATCCACTGCAGCATTTCCAGCAGACTCATGACACTGCCTTGAAAAATATTTGATATCTGCTGCTCAAGGTTAGTTTGCCGACATGAAATTCAGTTATTTTGATGCTTGTAGTAGTGAGAAGCCTCAGAAAGAGCAGTGGTCCTTGACTTTCCAAATATTCAGCTCCAGCTGGTTTGAAAATTTCATACGTGCCCTTAATCAAAGTCTATATTACAGATGTAGCACTGACTCCTGGCTCCTCGTCTCCACTCATCAGAGGTGATGTAGACTGCAGGGATGAGGCTCAAAGCTATAATGAACACTTCAATTTACATGAACTCAAACATCAGCTCTTTTTACTGCATCTAGAGATCACATAGATGCTTGTTTGGTGTCTGTAGTGAACGTGATTCCGGTTTTGGCTCATTCTGATGAAGTCATGGATGTTTTTGGATAAAACTCTCACAGGAATAACTTGGTCCAATGTGGCCAATTGTTTGTCTATGTTTCCATAACAACTTGGGTAGATAATGTAAATCAGGTCAGTGAAGTATGGAGAAAAAAATAAAAGAAACTGCAAAACACTGCCAGACCAGTAGAGGGCGCCACCACCAAGATCAGTACAGTTTAGTATGAGTTGGGTCGGTAAAGCCTGATCCTGTTTACGTTTCCACAGTCAACTGCATCCTTCTTGGTAGGTAGTGTGTAAGTTGGATACCGATGCCACGAGGTTTACATAATTGCATGATGATATAGAAGTGCAACACAGTGTACCCCACTAATAATTCCAACGAAGAAGAAAAACAAAGAGCAACAATGTAAGACATGCCATATTCCAAACAAGAAGAAAACTATCTTCATGAAGTCAACTGGAGATTTAAGCATGGCAGGGTTAAGTGTTGTCGCACGGAAAGTGACGGTTCTTTCGTCCAATCAACGGACTGCAGTGTTTCTAGCTCCACCTACTTGGGTCGGATTGGTTCGTCTGACACCAGAAGGGAACCAAAAATTCTGGTCCTGTCCCAGTTTTGGTCAAAAGAAATGTACAAAAGTTGTGCCATACTTAGAGTTATGAACATAACCAAATTGCTTGGTGGAAATGGGAACAACAACTGCGACTATTTGGCAAAAATGACACAATAGAAGGAGACAGACAAGGTGGCATCTTTATGTAAAGAACTGTGAATGTTAGACTGTACTTGATTTCACTGCAGATGGATTTTCTTGGACTCGATAGGAAATGAGCACTAGTGACAAAGCTGATGCTGTTATAAGGGAGTGGCAATCACCCGGTGTTTTGGCTTGAAAAACTATCCCGTAGTCTTATGATTTTCAGCGGTAGACAGCTTTCTATCATCATTAAATACTTCTCACATATATAAAAAATGATTTAGAATTCATTCCTGAAGACTTCTGTGTTTGAACAGCTGTTGTAAGTTCGATATCCAGTGACGCATTCAGCTGAAGGTCTCCAGTTTTCAGGGTCACTGTTTAAACTGGAACACCATGAGATGACAGAGACACATTCACAGGCTCAAAGAAGAACATTGTCTAGGAGTTATTCAACCAAATCAATCACAGATGGGAGTCATTTTATTGTGGAAAGAGGGTGAAATAAACACTGTGGGTCAGCTTGGAGGCCCCACCCCCAAAGTTCCTGGACATCTGGAAATTCAGACCCTAGTTCTGGCAAAATTCTTGCTATTTAAAAATACGTACCCTCACCAAAAATTGAGTAACCTTAAAATAACAATTTCTTAGTGGTCTACTCTGCTTCTGTTCAGTATTTAGATTTTTTTGTATGACAATGAAGTGCAGTCAAAGGAAGTGACTGAAGCCTAGTTTTAACCAATCTGAACTTAGTGTTAGAAGTTATGAATGTCGTGCTAACGTTTGATTGGTTATGGTTACTTTAGCTGTCTGATAGAATAGTTTAATTTTAGGTTGGAAATCCTTGCAAGCATATGTTGCTGTTGACTGATGTCGTAACACTATGTTACTTGGCAGCCATTACAAATCAACCCCCGGTCACTCTATTAGCAACATTTTCATAACAGGAAAAAATAAATGTCACACCACATCAGGTATTCTCTAAAATGTTACCAAATACATCTCGAGGTTGTACTGATTAAATTTTGTGGCATATTTTCAGCTCTGTGCTATGACCTCAGTTAAATCCAATATTGACGCTCACAGCTCCCCGCATGGAGCTCAATAATTTTATTTTTAGCTCTGATTTGTTCTCCGCTGACTACTGAGGACCACATATGACTCAGCGGCTGTTAAATGCTCTTCTGTCTCAGTTGCCAAATTTGTTTTTCTGCTTCTACATCCGCCTGCCATGCTGTGATGTGTGGTTAAAAAACAGAGGGCTGGTTTTGTTTTGTTTTGTTCTGATTTTGCAGAAAGCAGATGTGAAGGATGGCAGGATTATTTTCAGGGAATTGGCAGAATAAGGTCATCATTGGTAGTAACAGTGAATAAATCCAGTGCGAACAGTAAACTAAGAATAAAATTGAGACGCTTGTACAGGAAACTGAGGTGCATACGGCTTTGAGTTAATCCAGTTCCTTCTTCATGGATACATTAGAAGAAAATTGAATGTGAAATGAGAGACACAGCCATCTGTTGCTGACTTCAAGGGCTCCTGCAACAACTTGTAAGTGAAATCTGATTGTGACACATGATCTCGTGTGAAGAAATCGTGTTCAGCCAGCATCTGTTGAGTATAATGTAACGCCCTGTTCTGTTGAAGATAATGTGATTGAACAGTTTGGGCTCCAGCTACAACAGCAGAGAGTTCTGTTTTTAAAAACGACAACATTCAGATGCCAGCCTGTCGTTTCGCTGCCAGACTTGGAAAGATGAGCGACCTAAATTTGATATGGTGCTTTTCCAGCACGATTTTGATTCCAGCACACCCCCCGCTGAGCCCGACCATTGTACAAAACACAACAGAAAACACACCACACCCTGCCAGTGTGGACGCAGGCATGTGGAAAAAGGCAAATCTTACCTTTATTGCTGCTGTCAGCTGTGACCATTATAAGGTTGGTGAATTTCACAGAAAGTAAGAGTGTGTAAAAGAGCTCATTAGTTCTTTGCATTTCCCTCAGCCTGACCAGCAGACGGATCCCTGTGGCTACAGCTTGCATGTTTTCCCACTCTCCAGTTTGTTTTTCTGGGTAAAGGAGAGCAGTCATGCTTCATTAGGAGGAAATCGAGGAACTCCCTTGGCAGGTTCCTTTCTTCCTTTATCCAATCAAAGAGAAACCGTTGGAGCTGGGAGCAGTTCGAGGAATTGTGCACACAATAGAAACCACCGGCTTCTCTTAAAATTAGAGGGCTCCCCGTTTATGTGTAACAGCATTTTCTGCTATGTTTATATGTGCAAATGATGAAATGTGAGTGACCTTTACTGGAATTTCAACTTTAATAAATGTTAACTGAGTTGAAGAATATCACTGTGTAAACAGTGCGTCTTTTACAAATAAAAACAACAACAGAGTTAGTGTTCATGTTCAAGTGCTCGATGAACAGAGGCAGAGGCCACTGAAGCGGGCAACCTAGGTTCAATTTTAACCTGCACAACTCTCTTTACTCTCTCTCTCAGTTTTCTGCAACATCAACTGTTCTTACCTCTGAATAAAGACCAAAAAATAAACATTTATCTTAAACTAACAGGAATAATACAACAACCTACAAATGATGAATGATTGATGTTGTCACTAACAGATTTTGGTTCCTTTAAAAATGAACTTTTATTTTTGATAGTTGATAATTGAGAGAGATCAGTGTGACAAAAAAAGTGCTAATAACAGACAAGCCAACTTGTAACAAAAAATGCTTTTCTAATGCTGAATCTTTTTTCTTATCCAATTTATTAGTTTCTCTTATCCTAAATTCCTCAAAATTAAGAACACAAGAAATTAGACATTTTTGCTGATATTCATTATGTCTCATTTATTCTCGTGTTCCAGGAAGTTTGTGTTCAAGAAACTTAATCCAAAATGAGCATTGTCTTCTTGTTTCAGCACTTGACGATACTTCTTGAGGCCCATTTATTTCTAGATTTAAAATGTTTATTTCAAAATTCCTTGTCAAGTAAAATTATCTTGCTGCAGAAACAGACACTTTCCCTAGTTTCAAGAAGTTTCTTATCAAACTTAGTCCTTTTATCTTGTATTAGACTTCGCTTTTATGCAGTGTAAGGGTGGAGACATTTCCTTTTTCAGTGAGATATTCTTCCACTTTATGTGTGTTTACATTTTAGAAGTATGTGAAATTAAATCACCACAATGTTTCATCAATTTTTAAATTTGGCAGTTGATTTTGTGCCATCATGAATCATTTCACCCGCTACTTCCAACCGTTTCTGTTTGATAAGTTTTCTTGTTTCTCTCCCTGTTGTTGATGCTCTACTAATTATATAGTCTCCTGAGATTGTTGTTTCAGAATAAAAGTGTCTCATCAAACCACAAGGAGACTTTCACCATGAAGTTTTTCTGGATGGGAATCTGTTTTTCACTGACTCTTTGAGCTGAAACTGAGCTACAATCTGCAGAAATTTGGAAGGGTTACATTGCTTAACCTTTGTTCTTAATCTCCATATATAAAAGACAATTGGTTCACATTGATGAATAGAGATGCAAATCCCTGCAGTGCTTTTGCTTGCCAACATTAAATTTGGAGTTTTGATCAGCTACTCTAAACAACACATGCTATGACAGGAGGAAGGGGCGGTGTTTTTGCATTAGCATGACTCTGCTTTCATGTATCGGGGTGGAAGAGGGTCCAATCAACACCGCTCAAGGTCAGAAATGACTCTTCTGCCCTTTAAAGTGGTATTAAAATCAACATTTGTTGCAAAAGCAAAACATGTTGATGATGGTATTCAAAATCCATGTCATGGCTGAACCGCACCTGGACTTAATATGGATTAAAAAATATTCTCTGTCATCGCTGCACAATGTGCCTCTGCTGCGGGGTTTATCCGTGCATTGCATGATGGGATGATTTCATTGGATTATGTAGGTAAAGATGGACAGTGAGGATGTTTTAGTCTCAGGGTTTAGGGTCAGGCATCTCTACAGCAATGCAGTTCATGCAAATATTGTATCCTTGAAGTTACTCACTGAAACAAGTCAAACTATAGTGCTATCCACGGCGGTAACAAGGAAAAAGCCTTTTTGGAAAATTGACTCAATTTGAATTTACCTCTTGAGCTTGAATTCCCTTCACACCAGCTATAAACACACAGACTTCACAGGTGCAGCGACCACAGATGTCACTGATACTGCTATAATCAAAATTGAGCCTTGAGTGTTTGCGATTTGGTGAATGAGCATGATGTTGGTAGATTTGGTCCACTGAGATTTTCCTCACAAGCTTCCTGGAGTGTTTGGTGTTTTCTGAAAACAGTTAAACCCAAAAGCTGTTTATCTGCAGCTGCTGTTTGTGGCATGATTCCTCAAACTAAGCATAAAAAAATCTGTTTATGAAAGTTAAATATCAAGAGCCTCCGCAGTCATTGTTTATCACTTTTTATTTAAAAGTCAGACTTTCTGCGTGACAAAAAAGTTTTTGAAGTAAATGTGAGAGATCCAATATTGCATTTAACTCCTCAGGAATCCCAGCACTGACAAAACATCCTTGTCCTTTGTTTGTTATGGTGGCCTGTAAGTGACACGAATAGTAAAGCGTCCTTTCAATATTCCTGTGAGCAGAGAGTTGTCGGGGTCAGAAAGTGAAATAACAGCAGGTGAACTGAGAGTTATTGGTATTGATCAGCGTTTCCCTTTAGGTGTATTACAGTCGGTTTGTGCTCTGGTGCAGTAAATATCAAACTTATTGCCTCTCCAAGAAATTTAATGGAATCCGTGACTCCATCGATTTCAGGTATTAAATGCACAAGCTTGTTCTTAAATATTTACGTAATCCTTATGGATTTTTCTTAAGAAGAACAATAAAGTGCATGTACTGCTCTTTCTGTTTACACACTGCCATGCATTTCATCTCACCGCTCCAGTTTAATCTCAGACTTTAACACAACAATAACTCAGAGGGAATCGACTTCAGCTGATTCTGTGTGA
>RPOG01002050.1:89885-110417 GCA_008086565.1 Thalassoma bifasciatum | reverse complement strand
GATAGTTTAGAGTTTTTCAAGCACAACTCAGATTTGAGTATGTTCAAAATGTCTGAATGATTTTTACACACATATAAACACAGACACATGCACACACGTATGTCTTTTCCTGAAATGTCCCCTCCCCCTTACCTTACCCCCCCACCAGGAGAGACGACTCCCTCCTCCAGTGCCAAAAAAGCCACCCAAGGGTCCCCACCATCACCCCCCCCTGGCCAGAGACCGCTCACTGGAGAGCTCAGAGAAACAGCGGCAGGAGGCCAGGAAGCGCCTGATGGCCGCCAAGAGAGCTGCATCCGTTCGACAAAACTCTGCCACAGAGAGCGCCGACAGCATCGAGATCTACATCCCAGAGGCTCAGACACGACTATGAGGACACTGGCAGGGTTTGCACACAGGGGGGGACTTACAGTTCACACACAGACACACACACACACGCGCACACACAGCTGTGTATGGTTGTCCACACCGAGGTACAGTACAGAAATTAAACTGGATATGGAAAAATGATTTTGATTCACAGAGCTCATACATATTAAACAGACACAACAGAGCATTACAATTTAAGCTCCTTTTAGCCATTTAATCCATGTCTTTCATGTTGACTCTTTCTTATCTTACATATTAGAGGGTGAAATTCAAATACAATCAATGTTTCTGTGATAATCAAAAGATACACTTGGTTTGTGTCGATTTTTTTTTTCAAACTCAATTTAAAGGTTTCAAGGTTTTCAAAATATGAATATTTTTTTCTAATAGTTTAGTGATAGTTGAGCCCATCGCCTGTTCAATGCAGTATTGATATTATCTAAAGGTGTTTTTCCACCACAGGGATTTTCACCAGGAACTACATGTGTTTTGACTGGAGGAACTAGTATCTATATTTAGTAGTCAATTTATCCCTGAAAACCCAACCCTGCCTGTGGAGTCGTACTTTTCAGAACTCCAGGAACTTTCAGGCCACGGGGGGTACAAACACATGAGACAATTAGATGCCCCCTAGCTGTGAATGACTTGGTTTAATACCCCCTAAACAATGTTCTTCTCTAAGCCCGATGGTGTGAATGTGTCTCTGTCAGCTCCCGGTGTTCCAGTTTAAAAAGTGACCCTGTAAACTGGAGACCTTCAGCTGAATGTGTCAGTGGATTTCCAATTTACAGCAGCTGTTCAGACACAGAGGAAGTTCACCCTACATATCATAGTCTCCTCATCAAATAAGTATTTTATGATCTAAAGCTTTTCTAGAGGGATACATCCCACTGGAAGTGGTTGATCAATGGGCTCATTATTTCAGCCAAAGCACCAGTTGTTCTCTGTCGTCTATATGCTCTGAACAGCAGAGCAGTCCTGTGTTTTGCTGTCAAAGCTCTTTTGGGCTGTTTGCCACTAGCTCTAGTCTTCTTTCAAGTGTCAACAAATCCATCTGCAGTGAAATAAATTAACATCAAAACCAGGCTGAGTATACTTCATGCTAACAGGTTAACAGGCTACACTGCTTGTCTTTCCCGTCTTTGCTGTCATTATTGCTAAATGGCCTCCAACATTGTGTTACTGCCCTTTACTGGTCTGGTGGTTTGTTGCAGGTTGCCAACTCAAAGACTCAGCGACTTTCAGATCCCCTCCAATTATTAAAAGGAAAAGTGACTGTCGAAAAATCTAGGGACTTTTCTAGGGTTTGGAGACGCTGACCTAAAAGAATTTATTGATCTCTTCTCAACAAACACACAGTGACAGACAAGTTCTCCTCATTCAGCAAATTGATAAAAAAAGTCCATTTGTAGTTCTGAACACATTTATGGTGGTTTTGCACACTTCCTGTCTCTCTCCCCATGTTATTCCTCTCTCCCACAGCATCCATTACAATTGCTTGAACATAGACCATAATGCAAATTGGGCGATGATGTCAATCTGCAACTTTTAGGGACTTCTGGGACAGCCAGTAGCAACTTTCCTTGAAAAGGAGTTGGCAACACTACCCTGTCTTCGACTTATGGTGGATACAAACAATAGGGCCACAGGATCCATATAATTCTAGGAAATGTTTTGGCAGGAACCAAAAGTTCTTTGACCATCTGGTGGAAAAACACCTTTTCGGACCTCATTGTCCAGCTTATTTTCCACAGGGTCCCTGCAGCTGTGAGTGAGTGTTACTGTTGTTTTCCACAGATGACAAAACATCAAAATCAAGAGCTGGAACAACCAAAAGTTAGAGTTCAAATTAATACAAACAGTGAAATCTATATCACTGTGGAATAACTGGGAGCAACTTGAATGAGTCTGAAAGCTGTGGATTGTTTTTTAAATATCATTATAAAGTATTGTACGTCTAAATATTGTGGTCTGACAGCCTGAGATGGAACAGTAAATCTGCAAAAAGCACACAGTGTCTGTTTAAGTGGTCTCTAGACTCAAAATCTAATTTTTTTGCCGAATTATTTTGCCAAATTTTAAGAGATGATAGTCATCATTGAAATCTATTTGATTCATTTTCAATCCTTCACTTTAACAGAAACCAACTGGTCCCAAACGTAGAGTAGAACATGTTACGTCCTGTGTCTGTGTGTCAGCTGTGAGTAACACACACCTGTACAGAGGTGATGGACAATCTTACACATCCTGACTTAACTCACAATCGTGAACATGTGTCATCTGAAAAGACTCCACATGCGCTCTGGTTTGCACTCAAACACACTGAACACATCTTCAGGTCTGGTGGCTGTGTGACCTCTGCGGGCGCTTGTAATATAAAAACAGTGTCTCCCTCTTCCCCCTGGAGAAGAGAACGCCATGACCACTGTTTATCTTCATCTTCCACTTTGTCTTGATCATTATTTCTGAAAGTAACTGAACTTCATGTGATGATCAGTTGCTATTTTCTTCCTCTTTGGTAAAACCTTTGGGATGGAGACATTCTGTTTTTTAAACATAGTTTTGGGCATCCTTTGTGGGAGGGGTGATAGTTTTTTACTCTTCAGTTTTGAGCCTGATTTATTGGGATTTCACAGGGCACCAAGATTGAGGATGTAAAACAATCATTCAAAAACATATCTGAGTTTGTTTCAAACCTGTCCAACATCATTATTTCCAACTTTTGATGACCAAAACTATGAAAAACAGTCAATTATGTTTAATCTATTCTTGAGTAACAGTGAAAGCCATTTTGTGAATTAGTCTAAAACAGCAGTAATGTGTGAAAGACAGAGTGTAATGATGGGATTTGAGCCAAATAATGTTTGGAAATGAATATATCTAAATGTTTTATTGCCATCTGTGCGCGCATTTTTTCCTTCTGGTCCCATCCTCTTATTCCTCTTCTTCCTTTAATATTTATTTACGCATACATTCATATACGACAAGCAATACTGTGTGGAAATAGTGACGTTAGATTGAGTGCTCTGAGCAAAAAATAGTTACAATTGGTGAGATGGAGATAGTAACAAAGTAGACAGTGTCAAAAATGTGGAATATTTTCTTCTCTCAACCTTTATTCCTATTGGAGGGTTGTTGTTTTTTTTAAAATTTAAAATCAAACAAGGACAAAGATACCCTTACTTTGCCTTTTGATGGTTTACAGTATATCAGTTGTTTGAAGACAAAGTATACAAAGGAGGAAGAAGTCAAAAAGTGTTATGTGTCCATCTGGTACAAGCTTTAGCCTGGTTAAAAAGTTCAACAACAATCACTCACAGAGACAGTTAATAATGCCAATACTGACTAGCAACCTGTTAGAAACTGTCCTTTATGGGTCTGCAAATCTCAATGGAATTAGGCAATACTTACACAAACTTTTTTTTTTTTTTTTTTTAATTACCCCTGGTTGGAATTACCCCCATAATTTCTTTGAAATAATGTCTCAGTTTAAGTGTGAGCAAGTCACAATTTTAAGTTACTGTTTTTTCCAATTTCTTTGAAATTTCCTTCAGGTTCCAAAGTTTGTAGGTGACAACTAGCAAATAATTTCAATTAAATGAAATCCCAGTTTACCCCAAAGTTTATAGAGATCTATCCCAACATCACTCTACACTTGTATTATGTTACTTCCAGAGAAGCAGGCAATAAATAGCTGCTAATATCTAAGTACCTAAGTACCTAAGTTATTAACTGAAGTTCTGACAAGTTTCTGCCAAACTTCCACTGATCAGGCTGCTTTAACCTCTGGAGACCCTGCATATGTGGACATGACATTTCTGCCTCTCAGACCCATAATACTTAATTTAAAAAAAAATGGACAATGTACGCAATCACATTGAGCCACTTCTAATGACACTGCCACTGTCATTTTTTGGTCATATCACAACAAAACACCCATTTCAGTGGGGGAAAAAAAACATTCATCCAAGGGCATTTATGAAGGGGCAACATCCAGTTTAGATGAATGAAGCATGTGCAGAAGACAATGTGCTAAAAGGCAATACATGTGCTAAAAGTTGCTGTTCATTGGGAATCCACTTGAGGTTGGCTGCAGGAGCCACACTGATCCAAAAAAAACAAAAAAACAACAACAAAAAAATACTTCTATGGCATCAAAGAACATTTGCAGCCTGGTTCAAAAAATGACTTGGGACCGAAATGCCAATTTCATTATCAGCACTGTACTGGGGAAGACTATTTTTTTTCTAACTCTGTAGTGTTTTTTTGTTGTTTGTTTGTTTTTGAAGAAATCACAAAGCCTGCATCATATCTAATATGGTCCCAGCCAACAATTGGCTTCATTTCTCTGCAGGAACAGTAGGATCACATAGCAGAGACTGTATTCATGTTTTACAGTCTATAGTATTCACTACAGTAATGCCAATAATTAATAATTAACAGTAAACTCATGACACTACCAACCAAATTTCCTGTGAAGACCAAGTTTAGTTATTCTAATTATTGGGTATAACTTATCCCAAATAGCAAGATTAAAAAATTGCACACTAGACAAAAGCTTGGGTCTCAGGAGGTTAATTTCCTACTTATTTCTACATGTCAGACTGCTAAAGTAAAGAGAGTGGTTGTATCTCAATTGAACTATCCTTTCAGTTAGCTTCTAATTTTCCCCCAATTCACCCAGTTTGTCCAATTGTTACCTAACTACGATGAAATTTTCAGACCTTAAAAGTGTTTCTAAACTGTCTCTACAATAAAAAAACCCACCTGTAGGAATATGAGGACCTTCTTTAAAGTTTAACAGAATCATAATGAGGTGATGCACTGACAACTGTGATGGCCTTAAATCATTCTCTGGTGATTTTTCTTCCCAATATTTCTTTTTACACATTGCTGTAAGGCTGTGAGCTCCAGGAGGCAGGTCTGCTCTCATATCGGGTCAGAAAGTGGCCATGGAGCAGGTCATGGGTCACTGATAACAAGAAGTGGTACATGTTCACTATCCCAACACAGGCCCAATCCCAACCAGTCAAATCAGGCAACATGGTCAGTTAGTCAAGGCCTGAAATATCACTGACAACTACGACATTACGGTGCTAGTTATTTTCCAAAATAGAGCTCCTCTGAACAATCAGCAATAATACACAGGCAGCATTTAATGATACCAACAAAGTAAACCCTACTTAGGCTAGTTTGATTGGAGCACCAGGACCATTCAAAATCAAAATGGAAAAGACTATTTTTACTTAAGGAGCTAATGTACCTCAGGGTCACTGGGAACATGCATTAGCTGTTAATTCTCCACTCAAACAGGAAGCTGGAGGACAGTCCTGATAATTATCAGAGTTTTAAGTAGGGCCAAAGACCAAAGCCTTTTTTGACAATTTGGGATTGGGAATGATCTGTGGGGATGACAAGCACATTATCTCACCAACAAATGGTGAGGAATGAACTCTATGGAGATTAAAGACATACCTTTTTCTTAGAGAAGATGAGACAGCGGGATGAGAAAACAGCTATAATTCTATCGGGGTGAACAGGCTGTCAGGTCACTCTCAGCTCTGTTGATGGTGAAGGAGTTCAGCTCCTGGTTTTCCGCTCTACTTTAGCTCATTTAGTCCTTTTCGTCCTCTGCATGTCACTTTAAAAACTGGATGGACTGCTGGTTTCATGACCGGTTTCATTTCAGAGACAGCTCTTAGAGTTCATGAAGTCTGGACTCATGGCTTTATTTATTCTTTATATGAGAGACATCTTTCACAGTGAGCACACAATCAGCTTAGGTGAACCAGCAGCACTCACCCACCAATGAGAAGCTTCTGTCTGAGACTGATCCGAGCACTGAAGTGCCCAAAGAAGACACTTTAAATCTGGATTACATAATCCACAGCTGGAATCCAAAACTGGACCAGACCTGCTGAAAGAGGAAACATCTCTGGGGCCAGGATGATTTTTTTAGAAACACTTCATGTTGTTTATATGTGATGTTGACATTTATACTCAAACTACAACTTATGCCATTAACATTTATTGTGACGACTTCTATAACTGCCATTTATTTCCCCAGAGCAAACATCTGGTAATCAGAAGGTCCTGGATGCCACAGAGTATCCCATGGTGATGATGATGATGATGATGATGACGATGATGTGTTATTTATGAAAGTGTTCTTTATTTGTTTTCCTCTTTTGTAAAGATTAGTTGTTGGGATGTGTGTGTGTGGGTGTGTGTGGGTGTGTTTGGGGGAGGTGTAATTTTGTACAGAAGCTGATTACCTCTGTGTTCATATAATGATGACAGTGATAATGACAGTGAGCCATATTTAATGTGAAATACCCTTTTTATCTAGAGGAAAGGGCCATACAGTTCCTGCAAGGTTTTCTTTCTCCATTTACTGAACCATCTTTTAGTGTTCCAGTAGCAAGCTTTCTGTCTGTGTGTTTGGGAGCAACATGTGCGCAGGGACAGCAGGACACAAACAGGAGGATGCAAACCAGGGGGGTCGTTACGCCTCCGATTGAAATCTTGAGAAGTTTTCAGACAAAGTGACTTGCATTAGAGCCCCTGGCTTTCCAGTCGAGGATGAAAACAGGCAGCCAGATTGTCCGGACTTCAACACTGTCATGTCAGAACAGACAGGTGTCAGACGAGCATGAAAAACTGTGAAAGATCACTGCTGCATGAAATAAGATGTCCTTCCCAAACTGAAATTTAATTTGCTGCTGGTTTGCCTCTGTGATCAAATCCAAGTTTCTTTCCTTCAATTAGAAAATATATGTGCAGACACAGAGCCCCAAAAAACATAATGTTGCCTTTGGTATGATTTTATTAGCATCTAAAGTCTGAATGTAATTAAAGCGTATGGAAATAATCAGCAATAATACACACGAAGATCTGACTATAGATGCAGCTTCTGCTTCTCATAGATCTGTCTGCAGAAAGAAGGACATTACAGTTTTTATCATACTTCATCTCCCATAGGCAGATTTGGATGGATTATGTTTTAATTTTGTTTAGCTCATAAAAACTAGGGTTGCAAAATCCCGGGAATTTTCAAAGTTGGAAACTTTCCATGGGAATTTTCAGAAAATTAATTTGCAAGGTCATGTATTTAGTATAAATCTTAAATATTTTGGTTTGGTATGAGCATGTGGAAACGCGCACAGGACCAGGCTTTACTGATCTGACCCGTACCAAACTGTACTGATCCGTACCGGACTGCCTGGTGGAAACGAGGCTTTTGCTCCAGGTTAACACCACCAAAGGTGTCAATGCAATCAACTTCAAACAGAAAGTCCCTCACAGTCCCTTTAAAGTCAAACCAAACCAACTTAAAGTATATTTACCTCCTTCCTGAACTAAAATTCCCATGTAAATCTTTTAGCAACTTTCCTGAAATTGTCCAGCCCTTTGCAACGCTAATAGGACTCATTAAAGCTGGTCATGTGATGTCATCTTAAGCAGGCCCTTGATGACTTTACAGGCCTGGAACAAATGTAAAAAGCAAGTTTGGTGTTTTTTCTCATCCTGAAGTATGCGAGTTCTGTCATATACTTCAGGATCCCTGCTCATTCAGCTCTAATCTGTCTTTAAAGTCAAAAGTAAAATTAAAAGTAAGACCATATTTTTCTATCAGATGTAGATTTGATCCCATTTGAGGAACAAACTGACAGTAGATTAAATTTCAGTTTTCCTTGATGTATTTCCCAACTGGTAGTCCCAGCCTTCCACAGAGGACCTTGGATGTGATAGCGCTAACGTTAACTCAGCCGACAGCGTACTCGAGCTGGCTTTCTTTAATTTCCTCAGGAAGTGATGCAAGGACATGTGGTCTCTAAAATCAGGGTCTCCCACACATGGTAGTCTGTGACTCAAACTGTGTGTGTGTGTGTGTGTGTGTGTGTGTGTGTGTGAATGAGTGAGTGTTTGTGTGTGTGCGCAGATCATATGTTGTATAACCATAAGTGCAGATGCAGTGTGTGAGTGTGTGAGTGTGTGTGAGGTCTCTTTAAAGTGCTTCCTGAGTCCCTTGTTTTCTATGTCGGGCCTTTCCTCAGTAGTAGCCTCATAGAGTCATCCTGTATATTAACCCTGCGCTCATATCTACAACAGATCTTGTATTTGTACAGACAATGGTGGAGGGTGTTTCATGACGCATGCAGACACAATATTAGAAATTATGAATCTATATCTTATTTGAAAACATGTAATTGGTTTATTTATGGTACTATTTATTGTTTTTTTAAACTATGAGACTCAGTTGAAGTGGTCTGTCATGCTCTTCTTATCTTCTGTTGTACTGTAAAGAGATGATTAGATGTCCATAACTATTGATGAACCCATAATAAAAATCAATTATTAACTCTTCTTCAATGGCTTAAGCTTGATTTTCATGGATTGGAAATGTTTTTGGGGTGAACTAATCTTCCAATTTTTATTTTGGATGCTGACATTATTTTACTCTGCACACAAACAAAATGATTCCACAAAAAAACTTCTACTTTGAGTTGAATGCCTCTCTCTTCCTTCTTTCTCTAAACATAAGCAGCTCTCTCTTTGAGCTGTAGTTTGCTTTCAACTGACCAAAGAAGACTTTGTCTGCTTCCAGTCTGTGGAGTCCAGCTCCAGATGGTCCTTGGCATCCTTCAGTCTGCTGACTTGAAGGTTTCTCTCTCTCTCTTCTGTAGAGATGGAGTTTTTCTTGGCCTGCCTCCTCCACATCAGTCCATTTCTGGAACATCAGGGCTCTAGTGACGCTAGGGCCGGGGTCTATATCAAATATACTCCATATATTGTAGGTTGTTGCACGTGGGATGACCAATGACCATATCGCAACCATCTGGTGTAAGTTGAAAGGTAAATGTTTTGAGACGTCAGTATGAAATTCTCTTCTTAGTTGTGTTTATACAGCATTTGTAACGTACAACACCTTTAGTTTCACAGTTTTAAGGTTTCTCCTGTCCAATACTTGAAGGAAAAACAAAACAAAACAATGAAAGGACTATTTGAACATTTTTAATGTCATTTAAACATGATTGAGTCTAACTTTTAAAAATTATCCTGTTTCGTTTTGTTTTGTTTTTCTGTCTGTAATTATAATCCCTACACAAACCATACTACTTTGGAAAAGATTTAGCAGCCCACGTGGAGGATTCCATGGTTGCTAAGGTCAGACCTCACTCCTGCTACCTGAACTTCTATCCAGGCAGAGAGCAGAATACCTGTGATCAAAATCACATCTAACAGTGAACTAATGTCAATATTTTTACATTTTTTAACTCCGCTCTATCTTTTGTCCATTTGTTCAGCATGTATCCAGCTGAATGCTGTTTTGGTGCTTTCCTTCCACTAGGTAGTGCTGTAAGCCTTTACTACAAACAGAGGCTGGGGAATAGGATTAGGAATTATTTCTTATGAAACCACAGAAGATTAAAAATTGAACGAGTAAAAACAACATTTTGAAATAAATACCATTTTGATAAACAATATACAAATATATAATATGGCCATTGAATTGTAAAATAAGGCAACATCATTATGAAACCTGTGTTATTATTCTTTAATATTGAATTACTATTACATTATTATAATCAAATATTACATTATAAAATTATATTATATTATTATTTTAACATTTTCATTCTTTTTAAAATAATGACTTTCTTTTTGTTTAATTTTCAAGCTTGAAGAAAATAATAATAATAATAGAAACAAAATAAAAAAAGTTTTAGACCAAGTCATTCCGCTGAAAAAACAACATAATGAAATAAAGAGGCCATTGTGTAAAAGGGAATTATGAAAAAAAATCTGACTTTGTAAAGTCAAGGCATGACCCAAAACACAACAATGACCTGAAATGTAATAAAAAGAAATATATATAAAATAAAAACCAAATTTACACACTTGTTGAAAATGTAAAAACAAGTGCTGAGCCTGAAATGTAACTAAAAGAACAAAGTAAAACCCAAAATGTAATAACTGATCCAAGATGTAACAAGTTGTTTTATTTTGGGCAAAAAGTATTTTTTTTGTTTTGAAAAAGCATCTGGAACATTGTTGACTGGTTATTACATTTTGGGTTTCATAACATTTTTTTTTTTATCACATTTTGGGTCATCGTTACGAATGGGGTTCTAAAAAAAGCATGATATAGCAACTGTTCTTATTGGGTTAAGGTTGCCACAAACATTTCAGAGATTTAAAAGTGGGCCCTCAGTTGGAAAAGGTTGGGAACCACTGGTATAAAACATAGCACTGCCGTTCATCTCATCCCCTCCTTTGGTTACTTTTTCCTCCCATAATTCTGGCATGAAACTCTGAACCCAGTTTAATCTGCAGGACTTAGTCTGGGACAGTGGTGTAGAAGTTTGAAATCTGCACATTTAAAGCCAAAATGTGTCTTTGAATGAAGTGAATGATGAGGATCTCTGCTGAGTGAGAACAGAAACAGGAGCTGGTGCTGCCAGCAACAGCCTTAAATCTGAACGTGATATTAGATTAAACCACAGGGTGGCAGCTGTGCATTTAGAGCTACATTACTCATAGCTGTAGCAGAGTTTTACTCAGTGTCCTCTAGAGGGAGCCATACACACTCACAGTTATTCTACGTGATCAATCTGAGTGAAGTCAGACTTTAATCCATGAGGCTTCAGTGGGATCAAACATGCACTGATAATTCCTTTTTTGAGTTTCTTTTATTTAAGAAATCATTGATTTAATCTCAGAAACGAAATATTTTGAGAGAATAGAAACTTTGAAATTTTCCCCCTCTAATTTTGGGTGTAACAACCAAGTGTAGTCTTCTGATTAAAAAAAAAAAAAAAAAAAAAAAAAAAAAAAAAAAAAAAGTTATCCTAGATCAGCCAGAGACAGTAACATTTCCCCCCTTCATTTTAAAAAGATAAGAAAGAAGGAAAAGAAGCTTTCTAACTTTAGGTTTAAAAAAAATAACGCATGCAGGTAGAGACAGAAATATTTGTCCGTGAATCTTAGTTAGTTGACCTCCTTTAACTTCTGTAATTTTGCTCTGTTTGCCTTCGTGGTTTCGTTAGTGTGGCTGTGATTTTCCTTTCTGCTGTGTTCAATTGCGGTCTCACACCTTCAGGCGGCCGTGGACAGTTGATGATAAAACTGTAAAGACGAGGTCGTGATGGGGAAGATGGAGGCTGTGAGGACATGACGACAGCAGCAAAATGACAAATGGTAGAATGAATACAACCTATAAAGTTCTAAAACTGAAGTCAGACAAAAAGGAAAGATTTGTTGTTTAGACCAAAAACAGAAAATTCCATCTGCATCTGAAGTCAGTGTTTTAGTGAGCGAGTTAGATTGCTGTTACTTTAACTCAGAACTCAGCTTTAAAACTCACATTTCCAGTACAGCTGTAACAGATTTCTACTATTTAAAAACATAAAATGACATTAAATTATGTCCCAAGGTGACTGAAGATACTAATCCATCATTTATTTCAACAATTTAAACAGTTTGTAGGACTCTAACTCCAGCTCAGAGAGGGACACCCAAACCCACCCACTGACACCCTCAAAAGTCCTTTCAGGAGC
Source organism: Thalassoma bifasciatum (assembly GCA_008086565.1). Classification (NCBI taxonomy): domain Eukaryota; kingdom Metazoa; phylum Chordata; class Actinopteri; order Labriformes; family Labridae; genus Thalassoma; species Thalassoma bifasciatum. Next base: position 98,487 of record RPOG01002050.1, on the reverse strand, counting down.
TCATAACCCCAAAACTGTAAAGGTCAGTTTCTAATGAGCTTGTATCTCTGCTCACAGAACTTTCCCCAGACACTGAGCCATCTTGTAGCTCTCTAAGAAGCACAGACAAACAGTTTCAGCTGAGTTGTCCTCACAGGACGCTCAGAAATCTCTCTTAATCTTCTCCAATCCTCCTTGAGACTGTCAACAGCCCCCGGGCAGAGCTGGACTCTCTCCTGTCCCCTCACATATTAGCCGAGCTTTGAGTCTGGGACCACCAGATTAACGCCTGAATCAATTAGAGCCAGCAGCAGACAAGTCAATTACTCCTCAACCCCAGCCCCCGCCACACCCACACCCACCCACAGCCACCCAAGGAGGACCCTCAAGGACTTCAGAGGATTACAAGGGGACTTCAGGGGTGTTTAAGCTCCACAGCTTGTAGGGAACAGGAAGTGGACCGGCTGTTTGGGGACTCTTCATACAGATGCTGTTTGTGTTTTTTTCAGAGTAAAAGAGTCAGAATTGTTGGCTTTAAATAACACGGTCGCCTTAATGCAGGGGCGTCACACTCAAACACACTGAGGGTCAAAATTTGAAGCTTGGGAGAAGTAGCAGGCCAACATTGGTGTTTATTGAAAAAAATCTCCCTTCAGATACAACAATGAAACTTTAAAAAGACTAAAACAACTTTTCCTTAAATGCTGAAATTGGAGCAAGAAAAGCTTAATACTAAACAACAAATAACTCAATATTTCACACATGCCAAATCAAATATAAAATAAAAATTGGCATCAATGGCATTGATTTCTTTTATAAAATTTAAATGAAAATGATGTGTCATTTTTCATAAGCAGCCTTCTGGTTTGAATTTCAACAGTAAGCTTTTTTTTCCACTGACTAAAAATAAACTCAAAAATAAGATAATAATAAACCAATTAACTAATAATAACATACTAGACCAATATGTCTGTCTTTTACGTGTGCAAACAGATATTCTTACTCCCATCTGTCCAAAAAGCTCCAGTTTTCTGCCTTTCTTTTTGCCAATTTTGGGAAGGGTAGTACAGTACCAGTTGTAGCATAAGGTCGCTATGATTGGCAACACCAAAACACCAGCAGAGAATTCTGGGTAGCTCTAATAGTCACTTTGCATTGCCCTGCGGGCCAAATATAATTGCACTGCCGGTCGAATTTGGCCCATGGGCCAGAGTTTGACACCTTTGCTTTAATGGGTCTGTGAGGTAAAGGACAGTAACTCACTCCTAAGATCACAGAAACTGTGTCTTTAACTTCTGAACGGTGAAGGGAGGAAGGTAAGAGTAGACCCAGAATTAGTCTTTGGTGACAATGAGATCCACTGAAATTAATGCTGATACCCCTATGTCCTATAAAAGTGTAAAAAACCATCAGCAACAAGACTGTTATTACACCTGCTGCCTCATCACTGTGGCCAAGTGTCGGTCAAAATGATTCACAACAGTCTGCAGGAAGAGATTTTGCTAGAACAAAGATTCTCTATAAAGGAATTTTCAACTGTCATTCATTGATTGGTTTTAGAGGAGGAGTGAATGTTAATTTCAGTGTCAGTTAAATATGTCAGAGTTGACCGAAAAGCAAGTTTCTGGGCCAAATGTTGGAACAGACCCGAAATAAAATATTCGACAAACCACATAAAAATCTTCCAAAAAAATAAAATCAAAAGACACACCCTGGGGTTAACCATGAAACACTTCCAGGAACACAAGGTGAAAGACGTAATTTGGTGTTACCAATATTCCTCATAAAATTCTCATACTGCACCAAAAAGTTTCGATGAATATGATTTTAGCATCTACCACACTGTAAAAAATGGAATTAGAAAATTATTTTTAACCAGCTGACCTAAATATTGAGAGAAAACATTCACGTCTTCTGCAAACTGACTGTTCAGTCCAAGAAATACGTTAGAAATGATTTACTTTAACATGATATTTCATAACAAATATCTTCTTTCATTCGTTCACATGCACAACTTCTCCTGGAAGGTAGATGATCTAATACTCATGTTTTTGTGGTTACACTTTTTGACAGTTTGGTGGTACTGATTCTCTAATTGGTTAAAAATGGAAGAAATGTTATATAAAACACTATGACACCAAAGGAAATGCAAACTACACATTTAAACAAACAACTAACGTGTTGATTCAAAAAGTTTGAAGTAGATTTTGACACCAAACCTTATTTGTCAATGGTCCCAACCTGAGAAATGAAATACATACCAGGTAATAAGGAATCAGCATTGAGACATGGAGACAAAAGAGCAGAAAAGAACAAAAATATTATTATATGATATTGGTAAAAGCATCTGGGAGAAACTTGGCAAATTATACTTCAGGTGGAGCAGCAGTAAAAAGGTGATAATACAAACATGCAGAAAACATATCACCTGTGTTTATGCAAAACAGTGCAGTTTATGCAATTTACATGCAGTAACGTATGCAACTTCCTAAATATCAGCAACAGAAGCACATAGATAACTTAAGCATGCAGCAGTCATGAAACAAAACAAAATCACAGGAGGCAGACACAAGGTGGCAGTATGAGAGGGGGATGCTTTGAGCACTGACAGATCCTGTTGTTGAAGAGCTGCTTATTCCAGGCTCTGACAGAAAAGGCTGAGTGAAAGGGGACAACAACACGTCATGTGATCTCTGAAAAATGAAAGAACTATGTCTTGTTTTGTAGACTGTTCGTATTTTAAAGCATGGGCAAACAAAAAGCAAACCTAAAGCTCAAATCTTCTTTTGAATGCATTTCCCCTGGTATCTTAAGTCCAATAAAGTAAATTAGCGCAGTCAAACCAGCATCAGCCACAAAATCTGAGCAGGTTTAGTTCCAAATCAATCACTGGGCCTGTTTTTTTTTTCTTTTTTTTTTTTTTACCACCAACTAGTAGAAGTCCATCAAACTTTAAGTGAAAGTCTATCAGAGTCTGGATGGTCATCTCACTTCTTTATTTCCATTGCTGACATTTCCTGATGAGTCCATGGCCTCATCACTTGTTCCTCATCACCTTCTTTATTGTTTAATGCCATTTTGTAAACTGTAATGCCACATAGAATTGAAAATTGAACAGTTGCCTCCATAAATTCAGAAGCTTCAAAACTATGATCCACAAACCAGCAGCAAACGTCATTGTAGCGACTTCCACAGTCTTAAATTTTTCCATTATGAGATGAATAAAGGTTTATTTCATCTTATCTTTAGAACAGCTGGAGGTTTGTCGTTGACACCTGTGATTAACTGACAGATCAGGAAACCATACTAGGGACTAGCCTTTGAAACATGAGCTGAACTTTTTTGTGTAGTTTAACACTTTTTATTGCTTCTTGAACTGTTCGTAAATGTTTTTGAGTGTTATTTAAAACTTGTGTTATATTATCTGGAAATCATTTCCTAACACACTCCTAACATTGATTTTTGCCTTAATGAAATCATAGTATGTATTTTCTGAGTCCTCAACAATAATGAAAAATGGTGTTTGTTTGCTTTTTAAACTGATGTTAGTGAAACTGATTAAATTCTTGAAGGGCTAATTTCATATGGAGCTGGATTTATGATGTAGAACTCAATGAAGTAAAGAATCAAAACTGAAGCTTTTAAGGATTTTAATACTTTAATAGGCCAATAAAAAAGTGAGGGTTGCATGTTTACGCATCCAATCAAATCGTTAAATTACTTTTCATTGAATCCCATTAATTAGTCTGCGTCATGTAGATGGATAATCCCCCATAGCCAGAGATTACAGGGATTACTGATGGACCACAGTGAGGGAGGATTAGCTCCACATCTAATTCCAAACACTGATGCCTTATACTTCACTTTCAGGATATCCTTTTTTTAATCTTGGTTTTTGATGTTTAGAGGCTTCATATGAAGATACTCACTGTGCTCTGAGCTTCAAAACTGGACAGAGGTGTGAAGATCTGCAGAAGAAACAAAGTGAAGTGAGGAATATAGAAGAGTTGACCTCCTCTGCAGACAGAGTGATGATGATGAGGGTTAGAAACACTGAACATTATTTTTTCACTTTGGCTTTATCATTTCACAGTCACATCCAGAGAGCTGAATTCACTTTTGCATTAAGCATAATTCAAACAGTTGTATTAATTATTGATCTGGAGTCTCATTATGTCAATAGAAGTATTAATTATGTGTATGTGAAGGGATCTCCTTAACAAAAGCAACAACAACTGCAACTGCTCCTGTTGCAGTGCAGTATAAACATTAGCTGGATGCTATTTTTCAAGAAACTATAATGTTCTATAATGATTTATATTGATATATAGATATATTAATAACAACAATAATTAAAATAATTGTATGGTTTCTTTTTCTTGTTTAATGTTTGTATGTGGATTTAGACATATTCCAAACAATTCTAAATCATTTACTTATACTTTATTTATTTGTATTGATCATCATTTAGTTGTTTGGTTGTCATATGAAAATGAGGGATTAGATATTTATTCAAGGTATTTTTTGTTAGTAATTGAAAATAGTTGTGTAAGGTGGATGTTGTAATCACTTTGAATGTTTGTTTTGAAGTTTCTATCTAAATTACTCTTCATCTTTTGTTAAACTTTTATTTTTTTAAGCTTTTTTGTCCATTTTTGATCCTCTTATATAATTTCACGACCTAATAAATAAATGAATAAATAAATAAAGATCAAACTAAAACAAACTGTTCCTCTACCAGCAGGCAGGTGTGTGAATGTGTGTGAATGTGTGTGTGTGTTTGCACCGTGGTGACCGGAGAGCCTGGTGTTAATGCACCGTCAAGCCTGCTGCATGCTGCAGACCGAGGGGCAGCATGGGAACAGAAACACTTGCTCCACGAGTGCAGGTCGCTCCGTTCAGAAAGACAGCACGTTCATCAATGAGGCGGCGTGGAGCGCGCGGTCACGGCGCATTTAAAACCTGCACGGTCGAAATCATCATCTGGTTTTTCTGAAGGGGGAGGGGTGGTACACACACTTTTCTAACACGGCCCTGCAGCACGCAGACGAGAAATGTCTGACCCGGGAAGGGCCCACGAAACATTTTCATTATTGAGTGTCAGTCCTCAAAGAGCAGGAGCGCGCTCACAACAACCCACGTCCGCGAGTGGACCTCAAGATAAAACACTATAAACTCTTTCCTACATGAAACACGTCCTGATGCAACAAGTTAAAGTGAGGGTTCAGTAAATGTTGAAACCGTGAAGAGAGATGGAAACATCCGTCAGTGTCTGAGGACAGAAGAGAGAGAGAGAGAGGATTTAAGAAACATTTTTAATATTGTTTTCATCAGTTATATAATTTACTGAGCACAGTCAGATACTTGCAAAGTAAAACAGGCACAGAGGAAGAACTTATATGTTTGACCTCCAGTTTATTCCAGTAGATTTGTTACTAGAGTCTGAAGAAAACCCTAAGCCAGAAAACAGCCAAACAATGTGTCCACATTTCAGTTCTTTATAATTTCTCAGTTTTATAGCTTTGTCTTTTTTCTTAAATCAAATCTACAACAGATGCTTTTAACATTAACAAACAGTATCTGGGTATAACCCACCTGTAACCGTGACTCTCCTTTTTCCGTTTTACAGTCCACACTTGAAATTATGTCTCAAATCAATAAGTGAAACAGTGAAGCCCATTTGATTTTAACCAGTGGAAAAATAATACAATGAAATCTTGGCTTTGTTGGTGTATTTTTTTCTTTCTTTTTTTGGAGGGGCGCATATTAAGCCAAAGTTAACTAATGAAATGTCGAAATTTTGGTATCAAAAGTCGACATTCTGAATTAAATTGTAGAGAATCTTAGATAAAGAGCCAAATATTTGAGATGTGCAACCAACTTAAGAAAAAAAGTCGATTTTTTATTATAAAAGCATAAAATAAAGAGGGAAAAAAACAGTTTTAAGATGACGGGTCAAATTTTTGGTATAAATAGACAAAATTATGACTTTTAGCTCATAAATTTGTCTATTTATTTCAAAATTGCGACTTCATGGGCAAAAAATTAAATATCGACAAAGCCAGATTTTCATTTTTAAATTTACTGGTAGAAATGGGCTTTTTTTCTCACATCTTTTGTTCCTCTTTGAAATAAACGGGGGGAAAATGTTGGACCTAAAATTTTATTTCAATTAACACAGTTTATTCTTCTTATAGTCTCAACCTGAGCACTGAAAACACTCTGACCTCACTGCCTCTGTCAGGACTCAATGCGAGAAAATGTGGGTGATAAGGGCTGTCACTCTGGTGTGTTTAAAGCTTCATATTAGTATTCTCACCAGCTTAAAGGGCTCCTTTATCTGACTCCACCTGTTGCCGATGCCATTATTATTATTATTATTATTATTATTATTATTATTGTTATTATTATTATTATTATTATTATTGTTATTATTCCTGTGGTAGTTGGTGTTGATTTATTGTCCTTATTGTGGTGGTGGTGAATGCAGGTCAGGGTGTTTAGGTGCAGTGGTGCAGGGAACCCTCCATCGTTGGTGGTGTGTTCAGCACCTGGTTGGTACCGGAGTGTGTGTTCATTGTGTTGTCTCTAATGCACGCGGACTCTCAGAGACAGCTTTATTATGTTGACAGCCCCACAAGCCTCATTTATATCCCAACATGTTGCCTTGACTGGCGATGTGGACGCAAATGGCCTTCTTCCCACGGCCACGCACCGAGTTGCAGCTTTCCGTCACACTACTGCCGTGCGCGCTCCCAGTGCGCGCGCACGGCCACCTCCTGCATAAAGAGAAAAAGGTTTTGTTTCCAGGACAAAGTGCGTCCTTTGACTGAGTGCTCTGAATAGATGCGTACTTACAGACTCAGACCGGTGGGCAGTCTATTTGGTGTACCGAGGAGCGCTAATATGTCGCGTGAGGTGTCAGAGAGGCGCGCGCTCCGAGGGCCACCACTGTGCTTTTATTTGTGGACCAGTTCTCCCAATCAAAACCAGCACTGGCTGGCACAAGTGGCGCAAAGGCCACTCTACTGGTGCAGCGATTAGAGCTGAATGACAGCGGCGCTGCTGTCCACTTACAGGCAAATAAATGAGGAGCTGAGGCTCCTGAGACACCTGTCATCTACAGGTTAGAGGAGGGAGGCCACAGGTAAACTAACGGGCTGAAAGTGAAGCTAAATGAGGGATGTTTTATTCCCTCTCATTAAAACAGAAAAAAATTAAAATAGCAACAGAAATGATGTCTTTGTTTCTAATTTAGAGCTTTTGTGTGGCTGGACCACAGAGCTGGAGTGTCCCTTCACTTGACCTTTAGTCTCTGATTAGAGTCTTCTCTGTTTATTATGCGTTTTCATTGAACCATATATCAGCTTAAATGTCTAAAACGAAAATAATTAGGGATGCACCCAGACCAGTATCAGTATTAGGGCTGATTCCACGCTGAAGTACTTGTACTCATACTTGCAAAAGTACACCGAACACCACTATAAGCAGGTTGACTTTCATTGGTGCCAAGGTAGAGGACTGTTGACTGTTAAAAAACTGGTGTTAAGTTGTAATTTTACCCCCCCCCAAAAAATTATGTGAGCAGTTTCCTTAAATGTGGCTAATAGGTTAAAGTTTTAAATAATGAAGTATCATGGGTCTGAGAGATAGAAATGTAATGTCCATAAGTACGTCACAAGATAACAACAACAACAATTATTATTGTTATTATAAAAATATTAATTTAATATATACATATATATATATATATATATATATATATATATATATATATATATATATATATATATATTTTATATATTATATATATATATATATATATATATATATATATATATATTTTTTTTTTTTTTTTTTTTTTTTTTTTTTTTTTAAGTTCAAATCCTTTCCATTAATCAATGTTTGCTGCTTCAGAATTTATTCAGTATTTCAAAATTCAAGTAATGAGAGGAACTCTACTGTTTAGAGGTTTAAAAACATAGACTGAGACACATGCATGACCATACAAACTACGAACAACAGGTAAATTTAAGGGTGAACTAAATCAAAGAAACTGAAATTGTTGATCTTTCTCAGAGGGCAGCGCATCAAGACGGACTTCAGAGTTTTTACAAGAGTGAAGGGGGGAAAAAACGAGGTCAGACTTGTGGATGAACAAATTTAGGTCTTTATTGAAAGAAAAAAAGAAAGAAAGAAAGGATCTGCAGGGCTGGTGTCAGTACAAAGTTGAGTCGCTTGTTGTTGGGGGGCGGGGGCTGTGGGCGTGGCGCTCCGGGGGATTATCTCGAGGTGCGCCTTGCGGACCGAACTGTGATTGGTTGGCGCTCCGGGCATACGGCACGCGACTATGGATGTCGCTATAAAGCACCCTCGCGTGCCGGTTGAAGTAAAACTAAGTGTTGGTTGTAAGCAGTGGACACAGAGCTGAAGAAAGAAGAAGCATCTTCATCACAGAGCAACAACCCCGCAGACAGGAGGAGGGCGCAGACTCAAAGATGGACAGCGTGCTCGACCCCTTCTCCGGACTGGACTCCTTCTCCTCCCCTCCTTATTTCGACGACGATGAGTTCTTCACAGACCAGTCCTCCAGGGACGGACACTTTGACACTGATGACTTTCT
>RPOG01002050.1:29365-89797 GCA_008086565.1 Thalassoma bifasciatum | reverse complement strand
CCCCCCCCCCCCCCCCCCCCCCCCACACACACACACACACACACACACACTAATGTACCTGAAACTGGGAAAAAAATTGACCATGTCAGTAAAATATTAGTGCCTTTTGCAGAACTCTTGATGAAAATCCTTGTAAATATAAAATATTTATACTCAATTAGAGTTTTTTTAGAAGACAATCAGTTTGCATGACTTTTTTTGGAGTTCAGTTCACTACATGGGCTTTACAGTGCAGTTGAATCGCTGATGAAGTGATTATTTCTTAACAAGCAGAGTTAGATAAATGGATAAAAAAATGAATGTTTAAACAAAGTATATTCAGTTACTTTTACTTGGTATCAGTATAATTCAACTTCAATGTTCGTCTCCATTCCCTCCTTTTTAAACTATAGCTTCAGTACTCAGTTACCTTAAGTTTTTTAAGCCCTCATCTGGTGAAATCATTGGTGAAAATCTGCATGATGTGGCAGAAACACAGCTCACAATGACACCCAGTATCAGCCAGTAGCAGGATGAATGTAGATACACACACAAATCATCATAAAAACATGTATGCTTGTTAATCAAGTCTTACACACCTATGAGCTCACTGCAGCCAAAGTGGAACAAGAACAAAACTCATCTGAATGTCCTTCCTTCCAACTTTTCATTTCAACAAGGAACCTGATTTGATATTGATGGAAGGTGTTAAAGGACTGATTGCCTGCAGGTGAATGAGTGTTAATCTCATAAGACTCATGTGTACATGAAATAATGTGTCAAATAAACGCATTGCATGTGAGTCCTTTGCTCAAACTATGTCACAATATCATCAAATTATGTGACATAAATATGCAAATGTTATGCAAACCCTGCGTCCTCTCAGCAGCTGAGGGTGCAGACGCGCGCGCGGCCGTGCACCAGCACAGTGAGAACTAGCTGTTGAATGCGGCTCTGTGCTGCCAGGTGTTGCCGGGACACTTTTTCCCGTGGTAGCGGCATCCCTCCAACATGTGCTCCTCCACCGCCTGCTCTGCTCCTCTCTGCGGCCGCCCCCTCTCCACTGACACACCGCGGTCACATATATGAGCCATGTGGGCCCGAAAGCTGCAAACACATGGCCGAGGTGGCATGCAACAGAAGGGGGAAGCCGGATTAAGACTGTGAAAATATGGATTTTACAAAGCTCCAGCTGCAGAGGTGGGTCCGCTTTTATTGCTTCTGTTTGTTGTAAATATTATTCTATGGCATCTTTTTGGATGTCAAATCACTCTGTGCCTTTACTTCATTATTTGACAGCTACAAACTCTCTCCGAATGCTCCGTCAGCTCCTCATTACCAACACCACAGCACCATGTAATTCCATTACAGCATTTGTGCCGGGCTGATTCCTCTTAGGTTTCTCTGCAGGCAGGCAGGCTCCGGGTTAAAACACTGTTGCCATTGTCGCGTCCTGCACCTTTTCGCCTTTGTGCCATTGATGGTTTTTAGTGTGCGCAGCGCAGAGCAGCGCAGAGCAGAGCAGAGCGCCTTTGGTGCGGCCTCACTCAAGCGGAATGGACATGCTAAAACACTCAGGCTATCTTGTCACCCCGGCTACTGGCTTGGCAGGGCTTTAAAGGACAGGGCCATTTTACTGTCTGTCAGACAGGTTTTATTCTCTCTGGAGCTCGGAGGCTCTGTGGAGGGCCGCGCACAGCCGTAATTTGGTTGAGAATGGCTGATTNAGTGAAACTGATTAAATTCTTGAAGGGCTAATTTCATATGGAGCTGGATTTATGATGTAGAACTCAATGAAGTAAAGAATCAAAACTGAAGCTTTTAAGGATTTTAATACTTTAATAGGCCAATAAAAAAGTGAGGGTTGCATGTTTACGCATCCAATCAAATCGTTAAATTACTTTTCATTGAATCCCATTAATTAGTCTGCGTCATGTAGATGGATAATCCCCCATAGCCAGAGATTACAGGGATTACTGATGGACCACAGTGAGGGAGGATTAGCTCCACATCTAATTCCAAACACTGATGCCTTATACTTCACTTTCAGGATATCCTTTTTTTAATCTTGGTTTTTGATGTTTAGAGGCTTCATATGAAGATAATCACTCTGCTCTGAGCTTCAAAACTGGACAGAGGTGTGAAGATCTGCAGAAGAAACAAAGTGAAGTGAGGAATATAGAAGAGTTGACCTCCTCTGCAGACAGAGTGATGATGATGAGGGTTAGAAACACTGAAAATTATTTTTTCACTTTGGCCTTATCATTTCACTGTCACATCCAGAGAGCTGAATTCACTTTTGCATTAAGCATAATTCAAACAGTTGTATTAATTATTGATCTGGAGTCTCATTATGTCAATAGAAGTATTAATTATGTGTATGTGAAGGGATCTCCTAAACAAAAGCAACAACAACTGCAACTGCTCCTGTTGCAGTGCAGTATAAACATTAGCTGGATGCTATTTTTCAAGAAACTATAATGTTCTATAATGATTTATATTAATATATAGATATATTAATAACAACAATAATTAAAATAATTGTATGGGTTTTTTTTCTTGTTTAATGTTTGTATGTGGATTTAGACATATTCCAAACAATTCTAAATCATTTACTTATACTTTATTTATTTGTATTGATCATCATTTAGTTGTTTGGTTGTCATATGAAAATGAGGGATTAGATATTTATTCAAGGTATTTTTTGTTAGTAATTGAAAATAGTTGTGTAAGGTGGATGTTGTAATCACTTTGAATGTTTGTTTTGAAGTTTCTATCTAAATTACTCTTCATCTTTTGTTAAACTTTTATTTTTTTAAGCTTTTTTGTCCATTTTTGATCCTCTTATATAATTTCACGACCTAATAAATAAATGAATAAATAAATAAAGATCAGACTAAAACAAACTGTTCCTCTACCAGCAGGCAGGTGTGTGAATGTGTGTGAATGTGTGTGTGTGTTTGCACCGTGGTGACCGGAGAGCCTGGTGTTAATGCACCGTCAAGCCTGCTGCATGCTGCAGACCGAGGGGCAGCATGGGAACAGAAACACTTGCTCCACGAGCGCAGGTCGCTCCGTTCAGAAAGACAGCACGTTTATCAATGAGGCGGCGTGGAGCGCGCGGTCACGGCGCATTTAAAACCTGCACGGTCGAAATCATCATCTGGTTTTTCTGAAGGGGGAGGGGTGGGACACACACTTTTCTAACACGGCCCTGCAGCACGCAGACGAGAAATGTCTGACCCGGGAAGGGCCCACGAAACATTTTCATTATTGAGTGTCAGTCCTCAAAGAGCAGGAGCGCGCTCACAACAACCCACGTCCGCGAGTGGACCTCAAGATAAAACACTATAAACTGTTTCCTACATGAAACACGTCCAAATGCAACAAGTTAAAGTGAGGGTTCAGTAAATGTTGAAACCGTGAAGAGAGATGGAAACATCAGTCAGTGTCTGAGGACAGAAGAGAGAGAGAGAGAGAGGATTTAAGAAACATTTTTAATATTGTTTTCATCAGTTAAATAATTTACTGAGCACAGTCAGATACTTGCAAAGCAAAACAGGCACAGAGGAAGAACTGTAATGTTTAACCTCCAGTTTATTCCAGTAGATCTGTTACTAGAGTCTGAAGAAAACGCTAAGCCAGAAAACAGCCAAACAATGTGTCCACACTTCAGTTCTTTATAATTTCTCAGTTTTATAGCTTTGTCTTTTTTTCTTAAATAAAATCTACAACAGATGCTTTTAACATTAACAAACAGCGTCTGGGTATAACCCACCTGTAACCGTGACTCTCCTTTTTCCGTTTTACAGTCCACACTTGAAATTATGTCTCAAATCAAGTATGGAAGCCCATTTGATTTCAACCAGTGGAAAAATAATAAAATGAAATCTTGGCTTTGTTGGTGTACTTTTTCTTTCTTTTTTTGGAGGGGCGCATATTAAGCCAAAGTTAACTAATGAAATGTCGAAATTTTGGTATCAAAAGTCAACATTCTGAATTAAATTGTAGAGAATCTTAGATAAAGAGCCAAATATTTGAGATGTGCAACCAACTTAAGAAAAAAAGTCGATTTTTTATTATAAAAGCATAAAATAAAGAGGGAAAAAAACAGTTTTAAGATGACGGGTCAAATTTTTGGTATAAATAGACAAAATTATGACTTTTAGCTCATAAATTTGTCTATTTATTTCAAAATTGCGACTTCATGGGCAAAAAATTAAATATCGACCAAGCCAGATTTTCATTTTTAAATTTACTGGTAGAAATGGGCTTTTTTTTCTCACATCTTTTGTTCCTCTTTGAAATAAACGGGGGAAAAATGTTGGACCTAAAATTTTATTTCAATTAACACAGTTTATTCTTCTTATAGTCTCAACCTGAGCACTGAAAACACTCTGACCTCACTGCCTCTGTCAGGACTCAATGCGAGAAAATGTGGGTGATAAGGGCTGTCACTCTGGTGTGTTTAAAGCTTCATATTAGTATTCTCACCAGCTTGAAGGGCTCCTTCATCTGACTCCACCTGTTGCCGATGCCATTATTATTATTATTATTATTATTATTATTATTATTATTATTATTATTATTATTATTATTATTATTATTATTATTATTATTCCTGTGGTAGTTGGTGTTGATTTATTGTCCTTATTGTGGTGGTGGTGAATGCAGGTCAGGGTGTTTAGGTGCAGTGGTGCAGGGAACCCTCCATCGTTGGTGGTGTGTTCAGCACCTGGTTGGTACCGTAGTGTGTGTTCATTGTGTTGTCTCTAATGCACGCGGACTCTCAGAGACAGCTTTATTATGTTGACAGCCACACAAGCCTCATTTATATCCCAACATGTTGCCTTGACTGGCGATGTGGACGCAAATGGCCTTCTTCCCACGGCCACGCACCGAGTTGCAGCTTTCCGTCACACTACTGCCGTGCGCGCTCCCAGTGCGCGCGCACGGCCACCTCCTGCATAAAGAGAAAAAGGTTTTGTTTCCAGGACAAAGTGCGTCCTTTGACTGAGTGCTCTGAATAGATGCGTACTTACAGACTCAGACCGGTGGGCAGTCTATTTGGTGTACCGAGGAGCGCTAATATGTCGCGTGAGGTGTCAGAGAGGCGCGCGCTCCGAGGGCCACCACTGTGCTTTTATTTGTGGACCAGTTCTCCCAATCAAAACCAGCTCTGGCTGGCACAAGTGGCGCAAAGGCCACTCTACTGGTGCAGCGATTAGAGCTGAATGACAGCGGCGCTGCTGTCCACTTACAGGCAAATAAATGAGGAGCTGAGGCTCCTGAGACACCTGTCATCTACAGGTTAGAGGAGGGAGGCCACAGGTAAACTAACGGGCTGAAAGTGAAGCTAAATGAGGGATGTTTTATTCCCTCTCATTAAAACAGAATAAAAAATTAAAATAGCAACACAAATGATGTCTTTGTTTCTAATTTAGAGCTTTCGTGTGGCTGGACCACAGAGCTGGAGTGTCCCTTCACTTGACCTTTAGTCTCTGATTAGAGTTTTCTCTGTTTATTATGCGTTTTCATTGAACCATATGTCAGCTTTAATGTCTAAAACGAAAATAATTAGGGATGCACCCAGACCAGTATCAGTATTAGGGCTGATTCCACGCTGAAGTACTTGTACTCATACTTGCAAAAGTACACCGAACACCACTATAAGCAGGTTGACTTTCATTGGTGCCAAGGTAGAGGACTGTTGACTGTTAAAAAACTGGTGTTAAGTTGTAATTTTACCCCCCCAAAAAATCATGTGAGCAGTTTCCTTAAATGTGGCTAATAGGTTAAAGTTTTAAAAAATGAAGTATCATGGGTCTGAGAGATAGAAATGTAATGTCCATAAGTACGTCACAAGATAACAACAACAACAATTATTATTGTTATTATAAAAATATTAATTTAATATATATTTTATATATATTATATATATATATATATATATATATATATATATATATATATATATATATATATATATATATATATATATATATATATATATATATATATATATTATATATTATATTTATATATATATATATATTTTTTTTAAGTTCAAATCCTTTCCATTAATCAATGTTTGCTGCTTCAGAATTTATTCAGTATTTCAAAATTCAAGTAATGAGAGGAACTCTACTGTTTAGAGGTTTAAAAACATAGACTGAGACACATGCATGACCATACAAACTACGAACAACAGGTAAATTTAAGGGTGAACTAAATCAAAGAAACTGAAATTGTTGATCTTTCTCAGAGGGCAGCGCATCAAGACGGACTTCAGAGTTTTTACAAGAGTGTAGGGGAGGGGGGGGAAACGAGGTCAGACTTGTGGATGAACAAATTTAGGTCTTTATTGAAAGAAAAAAAGAAAGAAAGAAAGGATCTGCAGGGCTGGTGTCAGTACAAAGTTGAGTCGCTTGTTGTTGGGGGGCGGGGGCTGTGGGCGTGGCGCTCCGGGGGATTATCTCGAGGTGCGCCTTGCGGACCGAACTGTGATTGGTTGGCGCTCCGGGCATACGGCACGCGACTATGGATGTCGCTATAAAGCACCCTCGCGTGCCGGTTGAAGTAAAACTAAGTGTTGGTTGTAAGCAGTGGACACAGAGCTGAAGAAAGAAGAAGCATCTTCATCACAGAGCAACAACCCCGCAGACAGGAGGAGGGCGCAGACTCAAAGATGGACAGCGTGCTCGACCCCTTCTCCGGACTGGACTCCTTCTCCTCCCCTCCTTATTTCGACGACGATGAGTTCTTCACAGACCAGTCCTCCAGGGACGGACACTTTGACACTGATGACTTTCTGGATGACGACGTGGACTTCCTCACGAGTCATTTTCAAGACTACTACAGCAAAGAGGGCAGCGGCAGAGCGGCGCCGCACGATGGAGACTACGACATCGGAAACTTGTCCTTCTCCTCCTCCTCCTCAACTTTCTCCTACGGCTGCGCAGACAGCAACCCGGAGCTGTCCCCTCGGCACGGCGGGCCCCTCCTGAAGCGGAGGAGGAGGATGAGGTCGGACATGGAGATGCAGCAGCTGAGGCAGGCAGCCAACGTCAGGGAGCGGCGGAGGATGCAGTCCATCACTGACGCCTTCGAGGGGCTGCGCTCCCACATCCCCACGCTGCCCTATGAGAAGAGACTCTCCAAAGTGGACACTCTGCGGCTCGCGATTGGGTACATCAACTTCCTAGCGGAGCTCGTGCAGTCTGATCTGCCCATTAGAAACTCCAACAGCGAGACGCACGCGCAGCCCAAGAAGGTCATAATCTGTCACAGAGGAACACGTAAGTCAGCTTCCAAGTTACTCTGCTAAATAATCTGATGAAGAGATTCGTATCAGTGCAGCTGCGCTTTTACGCACGCCGCGTCTTTACGCACGCATGTGGTGAAAACTGTCATTTTAAAATCTCATTCTTCTGCTTTCACAGGCTCTCCCTCCCCCAGCGATCCGGACTACGGCCTCCCTCCCCTGGCCGGTCACTCTCTGTCCTGGTCGGATGAGAAGCAGCTCAGGGAGCAGAACATCATCCGCACCGCTAAAGTCTGGACACCGGAGGACCCCCGGAAACTGCACAACAAAGCGGGTCTGACAGACATTGAAAACGAACCCCCTTACGGCCTTGTGGCCTGAACAGATCTGTTTCTGACTCTTCTGAAAAAAGAAATGCACTCTGTGTTTGTAAAAAGAAATACTGATGATGCGCACAAAGGGCGCGTTCTACCTGTGGGCACCATGTGAGCTGACTGTACAGTTTTCAATGTTGTTTTCAATGTTGTACATAGTTTTATCACGTTGATAAATTTATTTTGGTAATTCAGACAAATGACAATCATGTATTTATTTTTTCATGAGTAATAATTTATTTTGTATTTAATTTCAATGAATACGAAAAACGTACTGTTGTGAAACGATTTATATTTATACTTTGCAAATAAAAAGCACTTATTGATTAAAATGGTCTTCTCTTTCGTTGTATTTTGATCAAGTGTGAATAGTGAAATATGAAAAGCTGATCTTTAAGCTTGACAGTAATATTCACGGAAGAAAGGTCAACTCCTGCACTGTAAAACCCAACAGCTTTCTTGACTTGACTTGACTTTCAGAATGATGAGTTTCCATTACTAAGTTATTAAAATTCTAAAGTTCTTGCTAGTTTTTTGAACTGCCAGTTTCTTTGATCAAAATTATACATGATAAATGATATATTCACTCAGAACAAGGTATACTTTATCATAAACAATATCCATCTACCATAAATTTTCAAAAGAAAAGGAAAAATGTGGTAAGGGGGTTGAAGTGGGACTAAAGTTGAAACAGAATTGATCAACAATTTTTACCTTTTGCTTCAAATAACAGTAAAAGCAGGTGTGGTCAATTTGACCCCAGAGCACAGCAGGTGTCATTATTTGCAAATGAATCAAACATAGCATCTTTACTAAACTTGTACACAGACATAGACATAAACCACCCTGTGACAACTCAAACAGAGTCATATAAAGTCAAAGTAACTGATTGCCTTTTTTTCCACTCAAAAACAGGGTTTACATATGTCAGCAGGGTTCTTTCCTCTTTTTTTTTTTTATTCATAAAGGAGAAATATGTGTGGTTTCTGGTTGGACTGAAGTCAGACTAAAGGTATAACACAGGAGGTTTAAATAAATCATGTTATGTGCCTGAAATTAGTCAGACCAGATGGCATCATTTTGATCCCAGTGGACAGCAGATATACAGCACACAGGAGGGTTTTATAAGTATTAAATAATGAAGAAAGCCATTATACCTTTGCTTTGAGTGAAGTCTACTTAAAGTAATCGAGGAGCTACAAGGCTGTACATAGACCTGTATTTACAAGAGGCTCACTGCTGTTACCCAACTGTTTAGCAAAGCCACAGCTTTCAAGCTGTACCAAGAATACCTTTGAGATTTTCAACCAAACAGTTGTTATTACTGTTAGGGGGGTGCAGTGGACATGAGACCCTCTATATATACATGGATATATCAAGCGGGTGGTGAAGGACGTCTAACATCCACGGCATAGACCGGCTGTCTACGCTCAGTGGCGTAAACTAGTGGTGTACAATACTACAAAACTTGGTATCAATCCAATGCTAAATAAATTTCAAGTCAGTATCACTGATATCAATACCAATACTTACATACATGTACATAGAGAAAATAAGTGTCAAAATTAATCGAGAATAATTCAACAGCCCTGAAACTAACTTTTGTTCATGAATGAAAGTAAAATGCTAATTTTTACCCAAAAAAATTATCATGTGCTTTAATATTGTTTTCTATTTTGTTGTAAAACAGTGCATTTGAATGTTTATTGGTATGCACCATTATTCTCTTCCATTATTAGATGTCTCATTTTGGTGTAACACCTCGTGCATACAGGTCAATTAACTATTATAACTAACTATTAGATCGATCTGCCCACCAGTAGCATAGACCAGCTATCTAAGATATCAATCAATCAACCAATCAATCAATCAACTAATCAATCAAAACTTTAAAGCACTTTTCATACAGTTGTTGTAGCACAAGAGGATATAGTGTGCTTTACATCTGATTAAAAGCAATCCCACATGCCCCCCTACTCAACCACCCCCACCCCACATAATCACACACACACACACACACTAATGTACCTGAAACTGGGAAAAAAATTGACCATGTCAGTAAAATATTAGTGCCTTTTGCAGAACTCTTGATGAAAATCCTTGTAAATATAAAATATTTATACTCAATTAGAGGTTTTTTAGAAGACAATCAGTTTGCATGATTTTTTTTGGAGTTCAGTTCACTACATGGGCTTCACAGTGCAGTTGAATCGCTGATGAAGTGATTATTTCTTAACAAGCAGAGTTAGATAAATGGATAAAAAAAATGAATGTTTAAACAAAGTATATTCAGTTACTTTTACTTGGTATCAGTATAATTCAACTTCAATGTTCGTCTCTATTCCCTCCTTTTTAAATTATAGCTTCAGTACTTAGTTACCTTAAGTTTTTTAAGCACTCATCTGGTGAAATCATTGGTGAAAATCTGCATGATGTGGCAGAAACACAGCTCACAATGACACACAGTATCAGCCAGTAGCAGGATGAATGTAGATACACACACAAATTATGATCAAAACATTATACTTCAAAACATTATAAATCAAGTCTTACACACCTATGAGCTCACTGCAGCCAAAGTGGAACAAGAACAAAACTCATCTGAATGTACTTCCTTCCAACTTTTCATTTCAATAGGGAACCTGATTTGATATTGATGGAAGGTGTTAAAGGACTGATTTCCTGCAGGTGAATGAGTGTTAATCTCATAAGACTCGTGTTTACATGAAATAATATGTAAAATAAACGCATTGCATGTGAGTCCTTTGCTCAAACTATGTCAAAATATCATCAAATTATGTGACATAAATATGCAAATGTTATGCAAACCCTGCGTCCTCTCAGCAGCTGAGGGTGCAGACGCGCGCGCGGCCGTGCACCAGCACAGTGAGAACTGGCTGTTGAATGCGGCTCTGTGCTGCCAGGTGTTGCCGGGACACTTTTTCCCGTGGTAGCGGCATCCCTCCAACATGTGCTCCTCCACCGCCTGCTCTGCTCCTCTCTGCGGCCGCCCCCTCTCCACTGACACACCGCGGTCACATATATGAGCCATGTGGGCCCGAAAGCTGCAAACACATGGCCGAGGTGGCATGCAACAGAAGGGGGAAGCCGGATTAAGACTGTGAAAATATGGATTTTACAAAGCTCCAGCTGCAGAGGTGGGTCCGCTTTTATTGCTTCTGTTTGTTGTAAATATTATTCTATGGCATCTTTTTGGATGTCAAATCACTCTGCGCCTTTACTTCATTATTTGACAGCTACAAACTTTCTCCGAATGCTCCGTCAGCTCCTCATTACCAACACCACGGCACCATGTAATTCCATTACAGCATTTGTGCCGGGCTGATTCCTCTTAGGTTTCTCTGCAGGCAGGCAGGCTCCGGGTTAAAACACTGTTGCCATTGTCGCGTCCTGCACCTTTTCGCCTTTGTGCCATTGATGGTTTTTAGTGTGCGCAGCGCAGAGCAGCGCAGAGCAGAGCAGAGCGCCTTTGGTGCGGCCTCACTCAAGCGGAATGGACATGCTAAAACACTCAGGCTATCTTGTCACCCCGGCTACTGGCTTGGCAGGGCTTTAAAGGACAGGGCCATTTTACTGTCTGTCAGACAGGTTTTATTCTCTCTGGAGCTCGGAGGCTCTGTGGAGGGCCGCGCACAGCCGTAATTTGGTTGAGAATGGCTGATTCACCGTAAAAACACGCAGTGCGCTTTAAACCTACTGTGTGCTGTCAGGGAAGGACAGACAGACGCGCAGTGGAGAGCTGATTAATAATAACTACTAAAAAGAACCATGGATACACAATGATTGATGAGAAAAATCAAAATAACATGCTAGACTTCAGATCAGGATCTTTTCATGTTTTGTCGTTTAAAGTCAATATTTCATCAACAGTAGTTCTCAGCCTTTGCCAACTTTGAAGATTCTAAAAAAATAATTCAACCCCATAAATTAGGAGGCCATATATTGCCTTCTAAGAGCACTTTTCAATGAGTATTGAATTTTTTTTGTTTTTCTATATCCTTTTTAACATAACTGAGTTCTAAGATGTAAAACATTATTCTGTATATTTTTATATATAACCTTGTAAAGCCCAACCTATCAAAAAATGGTCAGAAAATTCCAATATATTGGAACTGAGATGTTTATTAACCATTTTATCAAAATCCACGAAAAACATTGCTTTATCATTTCATCTATGGTATGTCTTGTACCATAATTGACAAATTGGGCAGTTTTTCCATTTATTTTCACAAAGCTTTTTTTTTTCCAGTATTAAATATGTATTCATTTGATGCAGAAAACACCTTCTTTAAAAAAAAAAGCGAGAAACTATTTAGATGTTTTTTCTTGCTTCAACTTCTTGAGAACCAGCAACGAGTTTCCTGAAAATACGTGAGTGGATGGTTTTCTTACAGCAAACATTTTGAAAAGGGCCAAAATACAGCTTTAGCCAACTGTAGTGATATGACAATCCTCAAGGTGGTAAAATATGTTTTTTTTTTTAATATATAAATGTATACATATATATATATATATATAAATATATATATATATATATATATATATATATATTTAACGGGTCTTCAAAGAAACTTTTGATCAATTTGATGAGATAGAGGTCTTGGAACTCATGTATCAAACATGATACGTTTGGCAGTATAAATTTAAAAGTACACTCTCCTCCTTCCCCTCAAAAATCATGCTACTTTGAAATTATATGGGGGCCCAGTTGTGATACCTTCGCGGCCGCCTGGTAGGCCGCGGTCCACAGGTTTGGAATCAATGTTTGGTTATCAAGAAAAAAAACCCACTTCTTTTTGTTTTTACATTTTCCCATCTTTTCCTCCTATCTTGATGGATATGTTGCATTTATGAGAGCTTTACTGACACTGCGATGACTTTAACTTTTAACGTTTTTTCTCTTTCAAGCCGTATTTTTAATTAAAAAGAAAGATCCACAGTGCGAAATAAATATAGACGCTCATAGAAAATTTGTAGTTCTCCTGTGGTTTTGTAAGATGAGATAGATCTAATGCTCTTCATTTGCTGAATTCTTGCAATAGTTAATTCATGGGGACTTTCAATCCCCATCTTCCTCCCTGAGATTCCTTTAACAGCAGTAAATACCTCATGAAATATGGAGACGATTTATGACTGTTCATTTGAAAACGGCAACAAAATGTCGCCTCATCGTGGAGGAAAAATTAGGATATTTTTGGAGACATTTTCAGCTTTTTAAATCCACCGTACTTTCGTTTGACGGTGATGACTGATCAATGTATGTCTTGATGTCTTCAGAAGAAAAAGGATCAGCTGTTTTACGCACCGTTTACTCTGAGTTGTTGGTGTCATCCACAGCTGAGAACAAATCAACAAGTGGTTACGCACAAAAATGGAGTGGAAAGCGTTAAGCTGAGATTAAAAAGTCGAGGTGTGAGGCTTAAGGAGCTGATTTTAATGCGATAGGAAACGCTTTGAGTTCCCAAGCTGCGCTCTGGGGGGTTTGCCAAACTCTGGCCCCAAAGAGGCTTTATGTGTGCATTAAAAAGCATAAAACCCCCTTGGAGCCACGCTGATTCCTCTGACTTTTAGGTTATTAAGTTGGGTTAGGATGTTATTGTGAGCCCTCAGCTCGTGATTTCTCTGACTTAGGGGAGCAGAGGAGGGGTGTTGATGTTAGCGCAGTTATCCGCTGGTTCCCAACAGGTGTCTGCTGAACCCACAGCGGCAGAGCAGGCAGCACGAGAGGAAATGTGTCGGGGAGGGGAGGTAGACGTGCGCTCCTTTCTTTCAGCCCTGACCTTCCAGTCTAAATAACATCTTTATGAGCTCTCCCTTGTCCTGGAACATCGGACTCCTCCGTGATCTCCTGGGATGCACCTGGTAGTTCAAACTTGCTCCCCTTTCATGTCTCATGCGCCCTGGATAGCAGCTGCCTAAAGCAAGCAAAGAGAGAGGCCCTTGCAATGTCTTGGAGACGTGTTGGCACCGTTTTCCCCCCGACTTTAATGTTCCATCAGCCTTTGTGCTGGACACAATATGGCATCTGTAAAGCATTACGTTTTGCAATAATAAAACACATTTTCAATGATGTGACACCAGGCTGAAAGCGCAGCGCGGGCCAGCCAGTCTAAACATGTCCCTGCGTTTGTTTTGTGCGCCCCCAGCCAATTAACAGCGAGCTCTTTTCGGTGCGCCTTGATAAGCCAATTAAATTTATGTCTTGTGCTCTTTTTTCAAGGAGAGAAAGGAGGTGGATTTGGTGTGTTCTTCTACTCGGAAAGGCGATTTTCTTGTCATCACCTGGCGCTTTCTCGACAAGAGAGCAAACTGTCCGAAGCACGAGGCTCTCACCATCCTGCGCCATTGTCCCCCCTCCCACCCCCGCGTTGATCACTCATTATCAGGATTTAACAAATCCTCTTGTAGCTTTGTTTTGTTTCATATTTTCATCCGCAAGATTTAGCAGATGCTGCGATTGTAACATCCAAACTGTAGGGCTACTCAAGGCTGAAAGAGAGACGGGCACTCGGTGGCCAGCCAGGAAGAGAAAAGAGCTTTGGGCACATCTTCAGAGGAATAAAACATTTAGGAGCCATAAACAGACTTCAACCTGCTCTATTTCAGCCTTTGTGTTGTTTGTGAATAATTAATGTTAATAGGGACAAGTTTGTATACTTTGAATGCGGGACCACAGGTGCGGAGTGACAGGATGAATAACCGGCCCTGATTTTTGCCAAAGCTCGAGGGCTCTTGTCCAGGGTCTCCAAGCTGATGGAAAATATTGTCATCTCTTTGATTCTAAGCATTACTTTCACCAGGAACAAAGCCGGGTGATGAAAAGCTTATGTTAGAGTGAAACGGGCGATGACGGTGGCCGCTTCAGACTCCTGAAAGAAAGAGAAAGGAGGCGAGTCAATGGCAACGCGCGCTTCAGGTTTTGTGCGCAAGTGCTCCATCTAATTCAAATAAAGGAGCCTTTCCAACTTTTAAAGGACCACTTTTTGCCTTTAATAAAGGCTGGACGGCTGTAGCCATTAAGCATATGGTGCTAAGGCGCTGGTCTTTTGTCCCTGTCAAGCCCTTGAGATACTAACTTGCGTCCTTCTCGGGATATTTAACTTCCCCAAAAAGGTCCAACTTTATGCGCCGGCAACAAGTGGCTCCGGCGCGCACGAGCAGCTTTTCCCAATGAGGGAATAAAGGATGATAAGAGAAAAGAATACGAAAGGAAATAATGAGAGGAGGTTTTTAAGGAGATAGACTGTGATGCTTTAAAGAAAGTGAGAACACTTCCTCCAATTTAGAGCAACAGGGACTTCGGTTTGTCTCAGCTGTTTTTTTTATTTTTTTTTTTCATCTGTTTTGGCGCACGGACATCCATGATGGTGCACAGGCAGAGTGGGACTAGAGTAAGTGTGCACGAAGTTCAGTCTTTCAAAATGCTTTTTGATCTCATTTAATATCACCAATGGGCCACTTTTACGTTCATATGTGACACATTTGTGTTATCGTTTTTAAAAAATGATGCGTCAGTGGCGACATCACTGAACTCGTGGAGGTGAGACTCTGTGATAGAGGATGTGTAAAAGTGCATTTAATAAAATTAAACCTCGAAACCTCCTTTGACAATCAAGCGACACGTCTTTGCTGGGATAGAACTACAGTTCAGTCGTGCGTAAAAGCTGGAGGCGTTTCAAGTGTTATGTCGTGCGTAATGATGCGTCCGCTGAGCAATGAAATGTCAGACCGACACGTCACTGCTTATTTTCCCCCCACTCCGTCCACGAAAGCCCCTGAGAGGAGCAACATGATGAGCAACATGACTAAATGGATCCATCAGATTATGTGAGCGAGCAGTGGGTGAATGATCATGGGGTCCAAGTTTTGACGCTTCACACACATATCAGCCATCAGTCATCGTCTGGCTCAGTCAGTATGTCACAGCTCCTTTAGAAGATGTGGCATTTTCTTAAGACTCTGGAAATACTGCTTTCTCAGTGGTACAGCGGACATTAACAAAGTAGAATTTACATGTGAACACACATAAACACCATGACTCACGAGTGTGTGTCAGTTGGAGTGGGGTATCAGACCAGGATTAAAGGTGATTTTTTTTTTAATTATTTGCAGTTATTTTCATTTTTATATATTTATTTATTTTGAGATATTTTGAGATTTATAATATAGAAAACCAACTGACTCTCAGATTCTAGCATATTATTATGACAAAAGATTATTGAATTTGTTGTGATAACACTTATTTTTAAGTTCGCATCCTCCCTGCTACAAAATATATTTCAATATGAAATTCTATGTGAAAATAAATCAGTAATGCATTTGACAATCACTTTAGCTCCTCCCAACTGTTTAGCAAAGCTACAGCTTTTAAGTTACACCCGGAATGCCTTACTGTAGGAACTTGATGTCAGAGTTTCATGACTTGAACAGGCTGGCTAAACCACCTGAAATGAAAAAGATGAGTTATTTCAAATTCCTACCTGAAAAACTTAAGTTAACTCACAAATATTATGTCAATAAACAAAATGGAGTTTCAACATAACTGAAAAATGTGATTGAACTGAGACTGTACAACAACCATCTGAAGAAATTAAGTTAACTAACTATTATAGATGAATCAGGCTAAGATCAAGGCTGACACAAGACATCTTGTTTAATGAAGATCAGTGTTGTGCCACGCTGCAACATTTGGTATCTAATTTACTTGGATACACAAAGCCAGTATTGTTAATATCAGCACCGGTATTGATACATTTTATTTATATATATATATATATTTATATATACACTTTATATTGAAAGGCAGCTTGTCAAAATGAATGAAAAATAACAAACAACCAGTAAAGCTCACGTTTTTGATTATGAATGAATGTAGAAAAATCTAATTTGTCAATTGCCAAATAGTCATGTGCTTTAATTTTTTTCGTGCTGTATTTTAAAAAAAAAGTAAATTCGAACATCTATTTACATTTTAATGGGCAGGAGGCGCAGAGAGTGCGCATGAGCAAAGTGAGTGAGAGGAGCACACATACAGAGGAGAAACTGAAACTTAAGTATGGATCTCATCATGCAAGCGTTGATCAACACTGATACCAATACCACTAATCAACTAATCAAGACAAATGCATTTTCCCTCCTAATAAGGAATTTTAAGGCAGCTTTTTACATCATATTTTTATATTGAAACAACAAGTTAAACTTGACAGTGTAGGCAACCCTAACATTAGCCCTTTCCTGGTTTCTCCCAAAGATGATATTAAATGTATGTTATCAGATTATTTGTGTCTCTTATTTTATTTATTTACTTGAATAGGGAGAACTGATATTATTGGCTTTTGGGTTTTGGACATTTCCCTTTTTTCTCAGACAGTCAAAGCCATTCAGCCTTCTGCTCTATTGAAATGAAATGAAAGTGAATGCTGGAATAATAAGTGTGAGTGTGTGTTTGTGTGTGGTGTCGAGGAGCCAGTTGGCCCCTGAAAACCCCCCTGGTGTACAGAACACGGCGGGCTGACCTCCACGCCAGAGGACGGGGGATGAGCTTTTGACTGAATTAGCCATAAAGACGTCTTGCTATGATCTTTGTTGCGGCTGAAAGCGGAGTGGATATGAGAGGCATTGTGCACAGCTTTTGCGTGCCCCGTCATGAAATATTACAATCTTTTCATAGAGCAGCGCGCCTGAAAAGATATGGAAATGAAGAAGACTGAGATGATCCCGGAAAGGACTCGTAGTTAAAGACAAAAAGACAATCCTGGATTTAAAAAGTAAAGAAATAAAAGCTGTTAATCGCTGCGTTTGGAGAGAAACAGAACAAATCTCAGACTTGTGAATATTTCTCTCCACACGGAGCTTTGACTCTTCCCGCAACAGGTTGACAAATGATCCGTTCTCTTCAAAAATCCCTGAATAACTCCAGAAAAAGTGATAAATTAGAAATATGCTAATTTGAGTCACGGCCGTTTGTACGTGTGCGTCTCCATCCATCTCCTACATTCTGCGCTGCTGATCCCCGTCGTGCGCAAGAGGACACTCAGCCCGTTCAGACCGGGGCTCTTTTGTTCCCTCCAGCACTGACTTTAGCCTCCAGGGAAAAAGTTTTTTTTGACTTTTTGTGCCCCCTCCCCTTTGCTCTCCCATCCCCTGCGCTGTCAGTTGCCAGGATTCAGAGGTGTAAAAGCATGCATCATTTTTCACCAGCTCTCCGTTCTGATATCGACAAAAGCGGCTGCTATGGAACAGCCTCTCCGCTTGTTCGCTGGCTTGAACTTCACTGACGTCCGACTGCTCTCTTTTCCTCGTCTGAACGCGGCTCAGCAGGGATGGATTTGCAAGACAAATGCAGCTGTGTGAGTGTGAGGGAGTCAAGTGGCACAAAAAGGCCGTTTCAGTCAGCCCATGGCATGGAGAAAGTCAGCATTATGCAGGCGTCAAATCAATCAAAAACAAAAGCGCCCCATACACACTACAGCCAGTTTATGGAGCTGAGATGGAAGCTTATTTATGTCAAATGAAGGAGTGCACGGAAAACTTCATCCATAGCAGAGTCAGAGTCTTTATTTAAGAAAAAATAGATAAATAAAAAAGAGAGAGCTCCTTAAAGAAAACTGGAGCTACAGACAAAATCTGCGTTGAAATGGTCTTCTTTGAACACAATTGATAAAAATGTTAAGTAAAATAGTCAAATAGACCTTTGTTTAATCTGGGTGAAGTTAAAGTGTTCAAAAATGTCCAGTTAAAAATAAACAATTTTGAAATGAATGAAAAAGAGGAAACAGAAGAATCAAACTTCCCCATTTCAAACCCTCTCTCAGTCACATTGGGGTTGTTATTTGTTAGCTTTTATTTCTTTTGTTTAACCTTTATTTAACCTGGTACTGAGATCAGGATCTCTTTTGCAAGGGTGACCTGGCCAAGAGGGCAGCAGCACCCATCATAAAATTTCAACATTACGACAAGACAAATTAATAATAGAAATGCATTTCATTTTCAAAGTGCTTTTCATGGCACTCCAAGACACTGTACAGAGGATAAAAGCTGCATATAAACCATCTCATAGAGACATTACAGTATTACAACAGTAGCTCACTGAAACAAAGACTTCCATGGATTATATTTGATATATAGACCTTGGATCTCACGATCACTGGTTATTATAATAGTATCTCAACTAAAGTGCAACCGCAGTTGAAAAACATCAGGGAATGTGGAAATGCTAAAGTCTGCTGTTTATAGAATCACCGCCTGAGGCTGTGTCCGAGAATACCTTCAACAACATAAACCCTGAGACAACATAAATAAACAAACAAGTCACGGTAAAAAATAAATGAAAAGGGAAAAAAAAGAATGAACAGCCAACTGAAAATGTCTCCCCTCTATATACTGTACATAGAATGGACAACATGGCTCCACCTTTCAGTGTTGTACAATTTTGAAGCCAGAAGAACCCTGTTACGGGGGCCGGTGTTGGCCGCCATTGTGCAGCCAGAGTTTGTGCAAGGTCTAATCTCTTTTTGGCTCTCTATCCTGAAGTTTCTTATATCCCCGATAAAAACTACACATGAACCGCATCTGTCAATCATTGTGAAACAACACTTTTCACAACCCATTTTTTTACCCTCTAAAAACTAATGAAAAACCAACGTCTCAGAAAAAAGAGGACTTGAACACAATACAGCCAAATAACACCTTCATATCGCGGCAGTGTAAGGACGTGAGAAACATTTCTACAAGGTGTAGTAAATTTTTGGTCAAGAAGAATGCTCGGGTCTTAAGATGTTATTACACATGACACTGATGACATCAGCAAACACCCCAGAAGCGGGTGTTGTTGATTCTTTGAGTTTGAAGACACAAAGTTGCTGAAACATGAAGCCTCAGTTGCATCAATGTCAACATGGGTGTCAGGGACAAGAAATGTTGTGAACAGACTTGAGCCCTTTCCAGATCACTGCCTTGGAAATCCTGGGGGAGCTTGGCTCACTACAACCTCACTGTTCTTTGGACACTTGTTTGCACCCCTCACCCCAATTTGTGATCATTTTTTGGTCGTATTTCAGTAGGTATTTTGGTATTTTGGTTGGTATTTCAGTTGTTTTTCTCATAATTCTCCTAATTGACCATTTTGTGTGACAATAATTGTTTATACCTGCAAGCTCAATTTTGTTGTGGTGACAGTGCCTCCAACATGGACAGCATTCAAGCTGATGAAGAACTGTATTAGGAATGTGAGTTTGCACAATCAGAGACATAGCTGGGGCACAGATGGCTAGTGGTTAGGTCGCGCACCATGAGGTTTGCCCTCGAGTGGGTGGCCCGGGTTCGATTCTGGCCTGCGGACCGTTTCCCGTATGTCTCACCCAGTTCTCTCTCCCCCTTTCCAGCTCTATCCACTGTCCTCCCTCTATCCAATGAAGGCACAAAGGCCAAAAAAATAATATTTAAAAAATAAATAAAAAAGAGACAAAGCTCAGCTGATTGACAGGCAGGCATCTTATAGTTGTTAGTGTGTGGTCTCAAAGTCCGTCTCATTTCCAGTATGGCCCTGGTCAACAATTTACTTTAAACTCTGTGTCCCAAATGATGTACTGATGCACTTACTTACT
Organism: Thalassoma bifasciatum; assembly: GCA_008086565.1. NCBI lineage: Eukaryota > Metazoa > Chordata > Actinopteri > Labriformes > Labridae > Thalassoma > Thalassoma bifasciatum. Next base: position 69,554 of record RPOG01002050.1, on the reverse strand, counting down.
ATTTTAAGTGCATGGGTGTGTTTACACTGACGGTATGAAAAAACATGGTGCACTTTGACAAACAGCTGGTGCACTCAAGGCAGTCAGAAACCTGAGTGTAGAACACAGGACACTTCTCACCTTCAATTGTCGTCAATTGTCCAGATTGGATGATTTGGTGGGCCGGATTCGACTCGCGGGCCGCCAGTTGATGATCACTGGTGTAGAGGAAAGGCTGGGAATGCCTCCAACAATGGTAGATGGTTGCAGTTTGTGAAAAACAGAAGAACTCCTGTTAATGGTTGTTAAACATATTTGTAATTTCCTGTAAGTGCAAAGCTTCAGTGTTTGATTTGAGACACCACCACCCTGTAAGATTTTTCTAAGTGCAGAGTGTACACGGTGAACTTTTGGTCAGTGTACTTACAGAAGTTTACCATTTGAGACACAGAAACAGAAACAGATTGGTGATGGCACAGACGTCAATGTTGTTGCTTATTTTTGACAGATAACACACTGTTTTCCAAAGAGTTCATTTCAGAACTTCAAAACTACACAAACTCTATTAAGTGCTCAGGAGACAAGACAGTGTGAAAGACTGAGGAAATAATACAAGCACAGGGTTTTTCAAAGAAACCTTTACTTTGATGATATACAAGTCTTTGAATGCATGTATCAAATATGATATGTTTGGCTTTTTAGGGTTAATTTCTCACTAATTTTGTGATTGTGTGAGGGTTTGGAGGATACCAGGAGCCAGAAAAAGACCAAAGCTAAGGTTTACACAAAAGTTACTGTGATAGTTAAACAAATAAACCATCAAGACATTTTTGTCATTTTTCACTTTAATATCAACTCAAGCATCTGATTTTATTAAACAATCTTTTTTATTATTGCAGTGGGACTTTTGTTGTTTTCATGATTCATTTGATTTATGACAGCGCTCTTTCTTCTTCTTGCAATGACCCTGAAAGAGTGATAGAGCAAACATACACTGAAAAGAAACAATCTTGGGAGAAGTAAATTTAACTGAATTGTTCACATTGGTGTCTTCACACAAATATATCCAGTATTGAAGTGAAAATATTTGCTCAAAAAACAAGGCAGTGTGAATTTTCATCAGAAAATGAATAATTTGAGTAATGTAAGGCAATCTTTTTGAGTTCACCCACACAACTAGAGATCATCTTGTCATCTTTAGTATTTCATTTGGTATTTCTGGAACCACAAACTGAGCTTAACTCCTTACCATATATTGTTACCATGAGTGAGGAGGAAACGCAGTGGACATGGGAACCTGCTGTACATGGGTGTATCACACGAGCGGCACAAGCTGTCTGTACTGGCCATTCAAGAAAAAAACAGCAACTTAAATAAATCATGCAAAAAGTATCCTTCATTTTCTTAACTAGATCTACCAGAAAACTCTTGTCCCATGTCTGTATCAAAGTGATGATGTTGGGTTTCTCTCGTTTTCCTCCCTGATGGTGTAAACCTCTCCTCCCTCTGCTCCTCTTGTCTCCCTGCAGCTGAAGCCCGTGCAGAGACTCAGAGCCAGTGGCTGGTGGCCAGTACAGACTGGGACAGCTTCCAGCCTCAGAGGCTCTGTGATTAACCCAGGAGCGGTCAAACTCGGCAGGAAGCCCCCCGCAACCAGCCACCGCTATTTACCCACTCTCCAATGAAACCAATTACTTTTGGAGCCAGCCGTGGTGTAGACACTTTATGTGTTGTTCTTGCAGACCAATAGAGTATTCCTGTGAAAGGAGAGGCAGACGTGAAGGAGGAAACCCTCCTGAGCTGCTTCAACAGGCTGTAAAATATACCTAAAGTCAGTTTCCATGGAGATGGAGTGATGTGAGAGAGAAGCTCGAAGGAGAAACAACGCTTTTTATACCAATAAGGATCATTTTTATTCCTCATCATCTGGTAGAAATGAAGGTTAAGATGTTAATTCAGTGTTTCCTGTAAGAATGAATGAAGCAAAGTGATTCAAACTCTGTTACTAACCTCCAGATTTTTACACTGTGATGGGTTTTGTGATTGTGAAACATTAAAGTCAGCTCATCAGACCACTGAGTAACATAAGTTTGAGTGTTTTTGTTCAGTTTTTCACAGCCCAGGATGGAGAATTATTGCAGAGAGAGAGATTGCAGAAAATGAAACGTGTGCAGTTTTTAGAGTTGGATCTGCAGCTCTGAAACAGTCAGTATAGTTTAACATGTTTAAGAATGTTAAAATATTTTTTTTCCAGAATCTGATCTAGCTGATTGACATGTTATAGAACAGTCAATCTTCATTCTAATCAATAATCAATGTAACAGGCCAATAACGTCGTCCTGAACCTGTCATATCCTGCTGAGAGCTGCTTTAAGCCACATCAGTCTAATAAATGTCAGATTAGAGGATTATCAGGTTAGCAGTTGTAAGTGTTGTGGTGTGCAGAGGAGGACAGCTGCTGGCTCAGCTAATAAAGCTAATAAAGATAATAAAGCAGTCATAATAGCAATCAGCAGCCAGCATAATTGACAGCCACATGAAGAGAGAGCAGCTAATTGATTATAGGCCTGTCCCATTCCAACACACCAGGGCACCCATGGGAAACAGGCTGAGGAAATGTGCTCTGAAGCTAGAGAGGGTCCACACTTAGTGTTTTCTGTTTGCAGATTTGTTTCAATAAATACTGAGGATTAGCTCCAAGAGGAGTTTAACAGTGATATTAATCTGAAGAGTTGAAGGATTACCTCAGATTATCTTATACTTACCGACACTTTAAGGGTCTGTGAGCTCTGATTGGCAGAGAACATCTCTTCAAGGGCCATGTTAGCATACCTCTGTCTTTAGTTTATCACAATAACATAAAAAGTGTTAGCTTGCTCACCCTAAAAGACCCACTCGGGCAGGTGTTTTATGAGTTAATTTGGAATTAGTTTAAATAAATTTATTTTGTGTTTGTTTAATTTTTACATTAAACCTTTATTTTACCAAGAATAATCTCATTAGGACAGAAAAAAAGAAACCCTTTTTTTTTTAACTAGAATCTTTTTTCCAAACAGTGACAGCCTTTTTTTATTTTGGTTTGGGGTTCCACCCTAAAATTTACATTTTCAAATTAGTTAAAACCAAAACATTTCCTCCCTGGACTGGTTAATATCGTTCATTGTCAGCCATAGTTGTTCGGTGCAACACTAACATTTTCCAATGGGCTTTTAATTCTCAAATCAAACATTACAGTTCACCTGACCTGTCATTCATTCCTACAAAACAAACAAACAAACAAAAACCGTATCTATTCTTTTCTATATTCAACATACTTGTCTGCATATGCCAGTATTTATTGGCAGATTTGGCAAAAGGCAAAATTATCATCCGCATCTGAAAAACACTCCTTTTATATGTCCATCTGTTCATGATTCATGTATTAAAATGATATCATCAGCCTCAAAATCACTGTTTTACCAGGGTTGCAATGAGATGAAAAATTTTCATTACATTTTGGGTTTCCTGAAAGTATCCATGGGAATTTAAGTTTGGGTATATTGGAAATTTCTGGTGTTTTGTTGCCATCAACTCAAATGAAATTTTCTTAAAATTGAATGTGACATTTTGTGACAGTGAAGACAACAAAGTCCTGGTAGAACAGCCTGAGGAGAAGCTGAGCTGAATATTTTGACACTTTTGAATGGGACTCTTCAGTTGCTGAGGGAAAATGTCTAAGCTAACTGAATATCTTAATCTTCTATTTCTTTTCACTATTCATGGTTTTTGTTGTTCTGTGAAAGAAATTATTAAATTTCTGGAAAAAAAATATGAGTGTCATTAGGCATGTTTGCATGCATGTATGTTTGCTTATGACAAATATTTATGCCAATTCTCATGTCAGTTAGACTCAGTTCCCTAATTTTCCCTGAAAATTCATTCATGATGTTTGACTAAGTATACTGCATTAGACATGTTTTGCATGCATTTCTGCTTATAACAAACCAAATGTCTATTTCATTATAAACGTGCGTGACAAGGTACATGCAGTAAAAATCAATTTCTGAAAAGTCCCATGGAAAGTTTCAAACTTTAAAAAATTGTTGAGTTTTGTAACCCTATTTTTTTGTTAAAGCCTGACAATGGTCGGGTCAGAGTTTCCCAGGAAAACATGAATCCACCCATTTATGCTCATTGGGAGGGTTTTTATCAATACAACCTGGTGTTTGTTGGAAATAAAGAAATAGAGAGACTCTATCAGCACCAAGTCATCATCAAATTCATCTAAGAGCCTGATATATGAGGCCAGGACTGAAACACAACACATTAACCACCAGAAGTCTTTTAGATTTACTCTTTATTTGTGCCTTATTTCCCTGGAGCTCCTGCTGGGCCCCACTCTCACTTTTTCCTGCTCTTCTTTAATTGACTTCCTGCTGAATTAACATTGTTTTTTCCACTCCAGTTGAGCTGAAAACATTCGAGACAAAGATGGTGTGAAAGTGCATTCCACTCACAACAAACAGCAAACAGCTTCTTCATGAACTCATCTGCACCCTCAATCCGATGCAATAAAAACACATTTGACTCATGTTTTATATCAGTATCATGTTTCTTTGTTAAAGCCACATTAATCTTATTGCTCCTGAAGATGCTTGCTCTGTTGCATGGACTGTTCGGCATTTGTCCTCAGGGTCAGAGCTGTCCCTTCAGAATCACTGTCTCCTCATCTTTAAAGTCCACATCAAACCAACAGTTCAGCCTCCTTCACAAAGAGCCATTGGTTTAATCCCATCCCAAGTCATTTTTTGTTACCTATCAAAGTGAATGTCGGGTCCGGCCCATGGGAGGGGCGACATGACATTTCCACAGCCGCCTCTAAACAGGTCAGCCAAGAGAACCATGGAGTCCAAAGCGGTAGGAGGGGGACACTTTCAACCAAAGCGTGTAACTGAATCTAAACCAGTGGTTAAACCCATTCAGCAGTGGAGGAATGGGCAGAGCCCTGACAATACAATAGCATTCAAAGGCTAACGCAGCCCCAGAGGAATGACCAGGGAGGGGTTTTAATCAGGCAGAAAGAGCCTCGGCCCTCACTCAGTCACTCCCTCAGACTCCAGAGGCCCACGTCTCCAGACCTACATCTATCTCTCTGTTTGTTTTGGACTGTGAGATCTTTGCTCTGTCACTCTTTCAGCGAGCTGCAGGAATAGGAAAAATGTAAAGACACTTGAGTTGGCAGCAGCTGAGTGATGTGATGAAGAAAAAGGGGAGTGAGGGGATGGAGAATGGGGAGCTCAGAGTCAGTCTGCCCTCGGCCTGACCTGCAGCTTTCAGGGGGCTTGAACACATCAGAAATCCTATTGTGGGAGGTGATTAATTGAGAGTGATAACTTACCATGAACACAGATTGTTATAGGCTTTAATGTGGTAGGCCTGGCTTTTTAAACGCTGCTTTCACGTAGCTTTGTAGTCCAGCATATGGGCCCAGACGTATTCAGTGACAAAAGACGAACGGAAATTTATCACGCTTGTACGTCCTGCTAACAACATGTTCTCTCTCTTCTTATGGAAACACTGATCCTCTTTGAGCCCCAACACTTTCTAACCTTGGACACTGGTGGGAAAAAATACCCATGCAGAGACAATCATGTGTGTGGGTAAAGAGTAAAGAAGCATCTTATGACTAAGTCCTTCATTTACTTATTTATCTATTTCTATTTTGATGTTGAAACTCAGACAAGCATCTTCAAATCGAATGACACTGAATTAAAATATTCCCTTTTTAAACCGACCATAATCCAAACCAACGTCTCACTTAACTCCACTGAACTGTGTATAGGCTACTTGCATGAAGCTAAGGTTCTGCACAATCTGCAGAAACTCAACATCTCTTACAGCTGACGACTTTATGTTGATTGCAGGATGAAATAGTTTAAAACTGAAAAACAAACCTCCAGATCCTGATCCTGCCATAAAAACATCCTGACATGTTTTTCCCAATTGCCCCCTAATGGAGAACATTTTCCTTGGTCAGAAGCAAAATTTGCTGATGTTAAAAATACTCTACAATTTCCATACAACACAAGCAAGAATTAAGACTTGAGGGGAAAAAAAATCTTCATAAGTGCGGCTATGTGCTGCATGTTGATTGGCTGTAGGTGCTGCAGCCATTGTTTGCGAGATGAAGTGCGCTTATTAGTATTATTATTTTTATTTATAATATAGCCAAAAACTAACCACCAAATTTCCAACTCAACAACATTGTTTAATGTTCCACAACATTCAATTTTAAGTGTTCAATATTCACTTACAGCTACGTCTGGGACCTTCTGGTACATTCTACTCTGAGGTACAAAGAGGAGAAGAGTCAGATTAAGTAACTCAATGTTCCCTGAACAGTTGGGTCTTTAGAAGTCTCTTTAGTCTCTTGGCATGGTGATGAAACAAGGATGTTTAAGTAAATAGAGCATTTATATGTTACTTTCACCTTCTGTTAAATGGCTTTTTGATGTGGATTTGATCATAGACTGTATAATCCAGACCCACATGTTTCTGAATCAAGTGTGAAGTATCATCGTTTCCTCTTATGGTGGTGGGGGTGGGCTGGACACTAGGTCTGAAGAAGCCTGCAGAGGTCACTGAGTTTGGCTTTGCAAACCTTTCTAAGATTAAAAATCCCCAATTCTACCCAAAACTGGGTCGTAGACCCATTTTCAGTGGGTTGTGAGTTTTTGAGCCAAATAGAAAAAACAAAAACATTACTAAAAAAATAATTTGCTTTTATTTTGAAGAGATTTAGTCAATGCAGCTGAGTGACATACTTTCCTTTTGGTGATGGATTTAAGACCTGAGGACTTCTTTAAAGTGTCTATTCATTAAATGTAGTGGAGAAGCTGAAAAAGTTGCTCTTTTCTCAGGACCACTCAGTTTTGAGTGGTCCTCAAGGAATGATGGTGGAATGAAGCTGTAACACACCAGACCGCTGCTTTAGAGGACAGATTGGTCTGATGTGTTACAGCTTTGCCACTTGCACTTTTCTCCTTTCAAGTGTCAATAAATACATCTGCAGTGAAATAAATGAAGATCAAAACCAGCACAGGCTGAATATCTACCATGCTAACAGCCTAACTGCAGTGCTGCATTAATGCCAGCCTGTCTGTCTCCTTCTGTGGTGTTTTACTGAATGAATGGGAATGCTTCTGATTGGAGAGCACTTCAAGTAAGTTTGTATTCACAATCCTGAAAGATGTACTTAAACTTAATCCAATAAGATTTCCTGTTTTAATTGACTTTACCCCCTGTCTTTACTGGCTGTGATTTTCAACACTATCTTAATTTTTTAAATTTATTTAATCTTTATTTAACCAGATAAAACCCACTGAGATCTAGATCTCACTTACAAGGGTGACCTGGCCAAGAGGTCAGCAGCACACGTCATAATAAATAGAACATTACAATGGTAAATTACAAATGAATTAAAACAGCAATATTTGGGTGAGTGCTTACAGAGAAAGTGCTATAAGTGAATTGCAATAGGTTCATAAACACACTGGTCCATATCCTGTCATCTGTCCTTTAGCATGGAGCAAAAGGCTCCAAGAGAAACAAGTTCATTTAGACTTAAATCAGTCTGGAGAGCATTTCTCCATCCCCGTTTTAACACATTATTCCCCGGCACATGCAGGGGAATAATGTCTCTCGAGCACAAGTTATACAGACTTTCAGATCTTTGGAGGTGGGTGCAAAGATACAAAGGAAGCGGGCAGAGAAGAGCTTTATACATTAGAATCAGCTAGTGAGTGAACCTGTGAGTATTCAGAGAGGGCCAGCCAGATTTAGCATAGAGTTCACAGTGGTGAGTGAGGCGATTACAACCAGTCATGAACCTTAATGCACAATGATAAACAACATTCAAAGACAGTAGACATTTGGCTGAGGATGACATGTACAGGAAAAAATTAACCAAATAAGTAACCAAAAATACAGGGCACCATCCGGGCATTCATTTTGCACCAAGAAATAACGGAAGTTATGCAAACACTAACAGCCTGGAACTATTTCACGTGAGCTGTTTCTGTCAGACCTGCAGATATGATGTCAGACAGGAACACAGGTGATTATTTTTGACCCTGTGCTCAGATCAAAGTCCAGGTTTAAACAGACAGATCACTGAACATGAGGAAACCAGAGTCTGCAGAGGCAGCAGGTTAAACCTGCTAACAGTGTTTGTCCTGGACGCCGGGGCCCGTCCACTCCTCCTTATCTATTGCAGCTCAATTACTGATGTGTCAGCCGTGATCAATGCGCTGAGAGGTGGGGGCTGGAGGGGGGAAAGGTTGGGACCTGGCTGGATCTGCCTCAGACCACATGCCTGTGTCATGGTGGGTGAAAGTGTGATCGTGTTTGTGTGTGTGGTAACGTGGCTAAATGAACTGGTTACTGTGGTATGTTTCAGTGAGGGGGAGGGGAAAGCTTGGCCGGGGGGGTGTTTGGGGTCGCTGTGGAGCTTTCTGGGTGTAAGGGACTGAGGACTTGTCCCTTGGAGAGGTGGCGGCCTGCAGCAGGCTTCATGTCAGCCCTGTTGACTTCTACTTGACTGCAGCACTCAGAGCAGAGTGGACACAGCTGTGTTCACAGACAGGACGCACTGATGGATGAGTGGACATGAGGGGGGCGGGGGGCTCCATGATGACCACTAAAGGATCAATCAATCACAGTGCAAGGAGAAGTTTCTGTGCACACACTGAGGGTTTCATGTCTTCAGGTTTGAGTTTGGTCCCATATTTCAGACAGGAGTTTCATTTTTAGGAGGAAACTTATCATTATTATTTTTTCAAGAGTGTGAAATATAAAAATCACAGAAATAAGTGATATCTATCTAATAAGTGAACTTTTTGTGATGCTTTTTAATGTCAGTTGATGATTCTGTTCTTCCTCTTTCTTCTCTTCCTATAATATAAATTATATTACAGAAATGCTGTTTCTATTACATTTATTCATCTTCATTGCTTCATTCTTCTTCATCCTTTCCATTGTACCTTCATTATTTCAATTATTCATGATTGCATTTTTAAAATTTGTATTTATTAAGTTTTTTTTGACCCTGTGTAGCCTGATGGTCTGTTGTTTACGCTGAATTCAAATATTGATTTCGAAAGGTTCCAGATGGATTAAAAATGTTATGAATAGTAATACATTCATAAAAAGGTACAGTTAACCTTTGAGATGTGTAATAATTTGCAGAATCTCATTTTATCAACCTTTAATCTGGTTATTTCAATCTTTCTCTCAAAAGGTTGCCCTTTTATCTCAAAATTTTGACTCTGTTCTCATTATTTTGACTTTATAAATTCTAAATTCTGACTTTGATCAGATAGTTTCCAATTTTTTCTCTCAAAATGTCCACGGTTTCCCCAAATTTAGTTTTTTTAATCTCCAAAACTTCCACTTTTCTAAATATTTTGATTTTTTTTTGTCTCAATCTTGGCTTAAATATCGTAAAATTGTGACTTTATTACCTGAAAAAAATTGACCGCATCACAAAATTTTGACTATTTATCACAACATTTCCCATTTAATTATCTAAAGAATTTGATTTTATTATCTCATAATTTCTACTTTTTATCTCTAGATTTTGACTTTTGATTTAGTAATTTCTCTTAATATTCATTTTGAATTTTTATTTTATAATTTTTACTTTTTCTCTTAAAATTTTACCTTTAATCCTCAGTGATTGATTTTTATCTCTAAATTTTGTTTTTGTATGGGACAAAAAATTCTATCCAAAGCCACATTTCCTTTTTTTTTTGTTTCCCATCTGAGAAGTAAAAAGAAACAGAAATTTGAAAGATGGTATGGTAGTTGCTTTGGTATTTTAATGTGATTTCAGTTTAGACTCAAAATGCGGTTTACATTACAGTTTGAACATCACAACGTAATAGTTTAAAGTTATCCTCTAACTCAAAAACTAAAAAAGACAGAAAAAATATCCCGCTTCCCTCATTTTTTAAAATCAGTTTCTCACTTGACTTACTCATTTTTAAATCTGAATGGTTTAATTCCATATTATATTTTTTCAATCCCTTGTCTGCAGCTCTGCAGTCCAACATTCATAAAGTAATTTGTGGTGGCCTGACGTGTTTGTAAAGACTTCACAGCTTTCCCTGATGCTCCCTCTGAGGCCTCTTTACACAGGAAGCACCTGTTGACACATTTTAGAGTCTTTTAACACAAATGTTGTAATCTGCTGAGAAGATTAATGAGCCAGCTTCTGTTCAGCAATCTGTGAGTCTCCATGTTGGGAGGTGGGGGGGCTCCCCTGACTCCCCCTCAGGCTTATCTGTACTGGGCCATGTAAGCTAAGCTCATTAGAGCGACAGACCAATTATCACTAAGTCAATATCAGCTAACAGATTACTGAAGGTGACTCAGCTTCAGCTCCGAGCAGCTCTCAGCTTCTTCATCAGCTTCTTCATCAGCTTCTTCTTCAGCAGCCTCAGAGGACTCACAGCCCTGATCTTTGGCCTTTTTTCACTTCATCACCGCCCGAGGAGAGCACAGCCAGGTGTCAAAGACCCACTATGCCAAACAGATATTTCACACCACAGCTCTGATGATCCAGGGCTTTCAGAGGGGAATTTTACAGATTACTGTATTGATTTTTCACAGATTGATGATTAAATATTAAATTCATGAAAGCAAGATCTCAAAGCCCCACTTGACCCATTTTAAGAAAAAAACAGCCTGATGTTTTCATGTTTGGGTGGCTCTGATCAGAAGTGTAGTGTCCAAGAGGAGTACATGCTTTCAGGTCAGCTTACATCTATATAACTTCAAGTTAGGCTGAAGACTTTAAAGGTTCCAATTAAACGGAGCTAATAAGACTAAACTATAAGCTGCTAGATTTACTCACCAATATCACATATTTTCATTTCTTCAACAGGAGGAATTTTTAAGTCTCTCTTTTAAATATATTGGTACATTATACGTTTATACTAAATAGTGAACATTTTGGTTTGTTATAATCAGACATGCACGCAAAAATCTCCAATAAAATATGTTAAATTAGATTATGAATGAATTTTCAGGGAATTTTCTCTGAGCCCAGCTGTCATAAAGGTAGACAAATATTTGTCATAAGCAAAATAACCTGATACCTACAACTTTTATTAATGACACTAAGAACTGTAGACCTTTAATGGTTTTATCTATTACTAAACAATAGAGAATAAGCCAAATGAGCGATCCATTATCCTTCCATCTATCTCTTTATGAACAAATAGACAGTTAGATGAAAGCTGGTGTTCATAACCCATACTAGCTAGCTGGCAAAATAGGCTATGTATTTAACTGAAGATTAGAAATATTGTATATATGTAGAGAAAAATATTTTCCTCTCTAGCTAACTAAGTTAGTAGAGCTGACGTTAGCTCACTGCAGTGCTCATTACTTGTCTGTCAGTTGGTGGTCTAATCTTGCTCAGCTAGCAGAAAACTAGCTAGCTAACAGGCTAGCTAGTCTCAAAAGTTATCCACATTTGGACGAGTTTAACTTCAACATGTCAATCACTTAAAGTTGAACCATAACGTCTAATACATTTAGCTCAGTACTATCATCAAACTCACCCCAACAGGACTTCTAGAATCCAGATCCTGACTGTGGTCTCGTTAGCAATTTTGTAGGAGAGAGATGTGGTGATTGATGATCTTCAAATGTGCTTGGAATTTTTTGCATATGTAATTCATGGGACACAGTTGAGTTTTGAAATCTTGTTCAAGTAAATTTGAAAAAAAGTTTCAAATTCTGGAATTTTTTGAAAAGTGTATTGAAGTTGACAGTAACAAAACACTGAAAATTTTCAATGTTGACAAGTGAAAATGTCCATGAACATTTTCAGGACACTTTCCTAAAATCTACCCAAAGTTTTCCACTTCTGTGCAGCCCATGTTCTTATTGACTGGGGTCATTATTTTACCTCGGTACATCCTTGATAACTTAATTGCTTTTTACATTTTGTTCTGAATCCACACCAATTAAAAGACAGTCCAACTAAACTCCATTGATGTTGCTGATCAGTGTCTTACATGCTTACATGTAAGGTCATAATTTTTGAATATTTTTGTGTTTAAGTCTGAGAAACAGCTGTTTTCATTTGTGTTATCCTGGACTCAGTTTTGTGACAAGCATCACCAGCACAGTCTCAGCAGGCGTCCATAAATCTGCTCTCAGCACAGTCTGCACAGACTCAGACTCAGCTCTGAGATGACAGCAGTGAAGTCCGTCATTGCTCCACTCTGGATTGGTTATTTTCCATAAACATCACATTTCTGTGAGTTTGGCAACAAATCAATAGCTCACACGTGATGGTGTAGGGACAATGTTGACAACATGACTTTGTCTATATTCTGATTGAAGAGGCGTTGCTTTGAGTGTCCCTTTAAAGCCTTTGTGTGTTTTGGGGCCATTCTCATACTCCTCCCCGTGAATGGCTGTGTTTGTGTTTTAGTGCTGGCTGTGCCATTAGCTGCGGCTCCTACAAAGAGTCCAGAGAGACCTGGCAGGCGCTGTCCTTTCTCATGGCCCATGGTCCTGCATTGTGAATGGGTGCGCTGGCCTTTCTTGGGGACCTTCGGCCACCATTGTGACAGGGGGGGTGGGCTGATTTAAAGCTTGTGGTCAGAGGAGCAGGTGAAGGTCAGGCCAGCAGAGGTCAACCCCGGAACATCTGATTTTCTTCAATATGCCTGCGGTCACTCAGATAGAGCTGTAATGAGCAAAATGACCAAAGCGGTCGGGCAGGGCAGTCAGCCCACTGTCACACAGACATGATGTAGGGCTTTCAGGGGCAGAGATGCTGTTACACGCTGAAAAAAGTAAACTCATTATGGGAAAGATTGCATCCTGTTGTGACATGGCAACGCACTCCATCCAACATCCCCTTCAGCATCCAATCAGATGACTACATTACCTTTGGAGACAGATATTTTTAGACCTTATTTCTAGGTGCACCACATATTCACTTAAAAGAACTGGATATCAAATCGAGTTTTTGTCCATAAGCTCTTTATTTCTTACAGTCACACTGCATGGATGCACATTTGTCAGAAGCCCTGTTAGTCTGAATATTAGATTTAGTTGATGTTCTTCATATTTTTTATTTTTCCAGAATTGAAATACATATCTTGTTTAGCCTGCTGAGTTCATACGCTAACAGAAGCCAAAGTTTAAGCCTTATCTTTTACCAATATGATGCTAACAGTATTACCTTTCCACATTGCCTTTGGTGTCAACAAGCAGAAGCTACATGTGCTGCAACTCTTTCCATGGATTGATTTGGAATGGGATGAGACCATTGTAAAGGGGGTTTGACTAATCACACCCAAGTATCTTATTCAATGAGAGGATAAGTAAAACAGCAGAGTAACTAATAAACTTATTTCATACTAGCTTTCTTTACTTTTTTTAGTACTACTTGGTTTAGTACACTATATGAACATTTTCATGCTCTGTCTAAGCTTGCCGACATTTCTCACATTCACAGCCTCAGAGGAACCTCTTGGAAAGGTGCGTTAGTAAGTACACCATGTGTTCTCAACAAGTGGCAATCTGTGGTGTAAAAATACCAGGCAGAAGTGCTGAAAACTGCATTTTGAGTGTTCGCATGAGGCTGGCTCCTGAGGTACCTGAAAGCACAAACACATCAAGTCAAAAAAAACAATTATTACAGTTTTCACAAATATTTTTACAGCCTGGTACAAAAAAATGACTACCGTCGGATAAGCTGATTTCGGCACTCTAGAAGACATAAAGAACCCAAGTTTGGAGGCGTCGATGCCTGAATGGTCTAAGTTGCGCTCCATGAGGTTCACCCTCAAGTGGGTGACCTGGGTTCAAGTGGCCTGTTTCCTGCATGTCATTCACCACTCTCCCTGTTTACTACTCTATCCACTGCCTTGTTCTCTACATTGAAAGGAATGAAAACCCAAAACTTAACTTTAAAGAAAGAAGACAAGTTCATTCAATCAGAGGCACAGCTTAGCTGATAGATGTTAATAGCGAGGCACAAAGCCCTCCTCGTTTCCACTGTGGCTCTGACCAACGATTTGCTTCAAAATTCTGTTGAAGAACCAGATGACAATTAAGTTTATGGTTCTTACAGAAACCACCCAAGTAAGAAGTAAAACAATTGTAAGTCAGAAAATCAGAAGACCATTTGGTCAGAACATTATTTCGATTTCGTTGATTTTCCCTAATCTAAATAGATTTTCTGACTAACAGGAGTTCTGATTTCCAGACTACCAGGCCTCTTGACTAATGGGCCTTTTGATATTCTGACTTAAGTCTGAGTAATGCTTTCCACTTGAAAATGACTCACAGAAATGGGAATGCATGTGACTTTCACACTTTTTGTCACTCCGTGTGACGTCAGTCCCCAACTGTAGGTGTATCTCAAAGAACACCTCTACCAGAGCACTAAACTAAAGTAGAAGATTATGTTTTTTTTTTACATCATTCACAACATTATTTTTCAGCCCATTCTAGGAGGTTCTGTTCATTCACATACTCTCCACATGTCTCCATCAGGCAGTCACAAATTTCCAGAAGCGTAGGATACAGAAAATTTCCTTGTGAAATGAGTCCATTCATCTAAAAAGAGCCATGCGACCCTTGCCGAGAAGGGTCCTTCTATGAGTTTGTAGCACAAAGGCAGATCTAGTAAGATAACTCATGGGTAGGCGGATCCTGTACAATGACACTTTGATCCAGAACTAGTAGGTGGATCCCATACAATAACGTGACAGTAGGGGGGATCCTGTACCGCTAACAGTCAGAACACAGATACGATTACCCTTGCTGACGCCTCAAGCCTAAACCAAGCTTTATTGACCACCTGACTTGTGGGCCTCCTGATTTCTTGACTAATGGGCCTTCTGATTAATGAACCTCCCAATTTTCTGACAAATGAGCTCTCTGCAGAACTGGCCTCTTAGTGTTCTGACTAACAGGCAGTCTAGTGGAGGCCCGAGCTGAGTGGAAGGAGTCAGGTCTACGCGCAAGTACTACTGTGTGAGTTAGTAAGCAACATCATGGACCTGTCCTTCCCATCCATCACTGTAGGGAATGTAAGTGGAGCAGCTAACAGCGCGAACCCAGCACCAGAGAGAAAACCAGAGGGCAGGGTAGCATCATGCTCATCACAGAGACATGGCTAACAGAGCTTACATTGGACACAACATCACATTGGAAGGATTTCACCTGCTGTGACAGGAAACAGGAGAGAGAGACTAAACACACTGGTGAAGAAGTCCAGTTCAGTCCTGGACCCTGTGGAGTTGGAGGCTGACTACAGAATTACGGACAAACTATCATCTCTGATGAACTTTTCTAATTAATGAATTTCTACCTCTACTTTTCTCAGCACGACTCAGTGGCAGCTTGTTGCAGCAGCATTGCATTGCTGCTTTGACTGTGAATTTTCGCTTGTAGGATCACTAAAGTATCTTATCTTATCTTAATGAAGGGCCTTTTTATTTTCTGACTAATAGGCTTTCTGACAACAGGGTTGGCTCCTTTAGAGTCGGATGAGAGAGCATCCCCATCGTTTTATAAATGTAATAGATTTTAATAGCAGTGTCTCCAGTGTTTGAGCTGGTGGCTTTTGTGAACACAAGTTGATGTCCTCAACAAATTTTTTATATTTAATTCACGTTATATATTACACTGTATTGTATTTCTTGTTTTATATCTGTTTTAGTCCTCTTTTAATGCACTTTTATTCTTGTAAGGCGACCTTGAGTGCCATGAAAGGCGCCCTTAAATAAAATTTATTATTATCATTATTAAGTGCAAAATTCACAGGAACATCCCAGCTTCTGTCTGCAGGACTCTGGCTTGCACAAAAGCAGGTTTTGTAGATTTAATTCAGAGATATTGTTTAGTATAATCCCTCTTGCAAACCATCACTTGATTTACACCAAACCCACATTTATTTTTTACAAATGCAAATTGTTTTACTTGACATCTAAATGGTCAACATTAAAGGGTTTTACCACTGTATGTTCATGCAGCGTTAAAAGCTGTTAGCATGAATTGTGGCCCTATCCATATGAAGTCAACAATGAGAACAAAGTGAGTAAAAGGCTGCCCGAGGGAGTCCCATCACCGTCTTGTCACATTGTCACATTGTCAGCTGAAGTGAAAGCATGTGTTGCAAAGACTGGGGTGTACGGGGGAATTTAACGCTATTTGTGTTAGTGTATTTGTGCATACATGTGTGTGTGTGTGTGTGTGTGTGTGTGTGTGTGTGTGTGTGTGTGTAATTGAGTGGATGAATAGCAGCCTGGGCTGTCACATTTGCCATGGTTAGGAGTGTTAGTGGGCGTTGTTTTGTCCCTGTGTGTTTTGGTCTGGATGGGACAGGCCTGTCACACTGAAACCCTTAGTCCTCTCTCTCAGTCTGGGGGTTCAGAGAAGAAAGAGTCCAAGTGGAGAGAAAAAAACACAAGCAGGCCTCCTGCTTGTCTGGTCCCTGATGTGCTTTGTGCATTGAGACAAGACAGTAAATGTGTAGGTGTTTGTAGCTGACAATAGACTGTGAACATCATTATCTGCCCTCCTTGTTGCGTGTATGGCTGACACATCTCCAGTTTCAGAAAGAACTTTGTGTATTTTCTGTTGGAGTTAAAAGGTACAGTCTGTGCACAGTAACTCTTCAACACTTCCTGGCTGCCAGTTCCTGATGCAGATGCAGTAGTTGGACTTTGATGGTTCCATGAAAAGGCCTGTTTGATAAGCTTGAGGTTCAAAGACATTCAGAGAAAGCTTATAAAAACAAGATTGGAGTGTCTCCAATTTCCCTGCTTTTCACTGCCCAGCTACCATCCTAACAAGACTCAAGAGGCCTCTCTACTAATTTACAAATGACCTCTTTGAGCATGTGGCAGAACCACATGGACTTACACTGAAGTCAGCTGAAAGGTTGGTGTGTTCAATGCAAATAATGAGTTCTTTTTAGACTTACAGTATGTAATAGTTTGTTATGATAGGGGCTAAAAGAATAAGTTAAAAACTGCATAAGTCACTAGGTACAAAGAATTGGTTGACTTTACAGTTGCTTAAAGAAAACACACAGAACAAGAGTTGCTTGTGTTTAATAGTAAATGTAACCTTGTATTTTCTACATAGCAAAAAATCACAGTGTATATTGTACACTCTAAGAATACATTTAACACCCATTTTGGTGCATTTATAAGTCCAAGAGTGCAGTGTTTGTGATCACTGTCAAAAGAGTAAAATGTATACTCCAAAATAGGAGTTACATGTGAACACTTTGAGTACAAATGTACTTAAGTACTTGTACTCTCGGACACTCTTTCAGTGCTTCCTAACACCTGTATTTAATAAAACCAGTTTATTTCAGGACATTTCATTATACCATGTTTTATACAATATGCATCATTTATAGAGCATTTCTCTTATTTAAAAACATGCAACAAAAAACTATGGTGTTTTTTTGGGGTCAATAATGTATGAATGTCATTTAAATTCATTTCACTGGGGGATACTGATTTTTCATACGAGTAATTTGAGTTACAAGCTCCATCAAAGAACAAGTCAAACTCTTGAGTCAAGGCATCACTGTGGTTCCAGAGCCGGCCTCAACTGAACACTTGAGAAACTGCAGCTTTTAGCACTCCCTGTTGTAACTGTTGGACTATTTGTTCTCGCAGTTGTTGACAAAGTGGTGAACCATGTCCCATTCATGCTTATGAATGACTGAGCCTTTTGGGGATGCTCCTTTTATACTTAATCATGCCACTCACCTGTTTCCAATTAACCTGTTCAGCTGTGGAATGATCCAAACAGCTGTTTTTTCAGCAGTTATCAACTTTCTCTGGTCTTTTGTTGCCCTTGTTCCAGCATTTTCGGAAGCGTGTTGCAGGCATTAAATTCAAAATTAGTGACTCTTTCAGAAAAACTATAATTTTTATCCATTTGAACAACAAATATCTTGTCTTTGTAGTGAATTGGGACAAACATATGTTAAACAGGATTTGCAAACCATTATACTCTGTTTTTATTGATGTCCCATCTTCAATGGAACTGGGGTTGTAGTTTGGCACTTTGAACATCAGGGCTGAGACTGTGGAGTGTACACTAACACATCATTTCATTCCTCCAGTTTATCTCCCTGTGTCATGTTAAAATCTATTTAAATAAGCGTTCCTCAAACCACTTGTGTCATTACACCTGCCAACCCAACCAGCAGAACAGGTATTCCAAAGCCCTGTCTGTATCATTATCTCTTTCTCTCTCACAAACTATATAAACAAAAATGAGCACTCTGCTTTTTGTTGCTCTATCTCTGGTTAAATTTTTGGATACACCTGAAAAAGGGTCCTCTTTTTCACACTCTCACGTTGGCAGCTATGTTGGTGTCTGTGTCAGGATTTGGTTTTGACACTGATGAATGCACTTCACTGTTGACCCAACAGTGGTACATTAACTACAGATCAATAGTGGCGGGAGCTGTGTGTGTGCGCAGCCCGTGTCTGTTTGTCTTGGTCTGATAGCTCTAATGATGTGATCACAGGCTGCAAGGTGTTGTTGATTAAGCATTTAGGAGACAGACAATCGCCCACATGAGGTTAAGGGTGAAAAGTTAACACTGGTCTAGGCCTTAACTGTTGGGTTGTAAGATATCACTGTCAGACAGACTCTGAAAAACATTCCTCCAAAAACACAGATGCAGAATTCTCAGGTGGTTGGCCTGATTAAAAGAAAGACCTGGAAATAAAATACACAGTGGTAGCAAGACCTGGGATTGAAGCCAAAGACCATTAACTTCACCACTGAAACCCAACTGCTTTGACTAAAACTGAAAAGTCTTTCCTTTTATTTATTTATTTATTTATTTATTTAAAACAATCCACCTCAAAAGAAAAAAGAGAAAAAAAAGCTATAACCAGACTTAAATTTGGTCTAATTGTAACCCATCATGGGGTTCTTATCTGTTGTTCTTGTAGATCAACTCTGTTGGCAAAAAGTTCCATTGAATAGGCAGATATCTTTGGCAGAACCCGACTCATGTTAGACAGACATCTGAGAGAGAGAGAGAGAGAAACAAACAGACGTAGAGTCCATGGTTCAGTGTTGTGGTGATGATGATGCTGTAAAAGCCAAAGCAGCAAGAGTTTGGCAGGTCCACAACAGCAGGCGACCCAGAGGAACCTAAAGGACCAGCTCAGCAACTCCCAGAGATTCATGGTTAATATATATAATGTTATAATGGTGCATGAAGATTAAAAGTTAGACTGACAGATAGAGGAGAATGGGAAACACCCCCTCTACCAGTCTAAGCCTATAGCAGTATAACTAAGATCTGGTTCAGGCCTGATTCAACTCTTACTATAAGCTTCATCAAAGGAAAGTTTTGAGTCTGCTACTGAAAATAAAGAGGGTGTCCGCCCCCCAGACCTCAACTGGTGAATGAACCCAAAGAACAGGAGCCTGATAACTAAAGGCTCGACTTCCCATACTACTTTTAGAGACTGTAGGCAAAACAAGCAGGCCTATGCACTTAGAGTGCAGTAATCCAGACGGATGTTACTGAACCATGAGTTGTTCTAGATAAGATGGCTCGATGCCTTTAAGAGATTTGTCAGTCAGAGGAAGAATTTTAAATTCTGTTCCAAATTTTATAAGTAGTCAGTGAAGAGAAGGGACAAGTCATGATCAGAAAGAACTCCAAAATACCTAACCATGGTGCTGGCTGCAAGGCTGATGCCGTCCAAGGGGGAAAAGTTGTGGGTTTGTCAATGAAATAGTGAAATCAAGTTATGCCCTGACATGGTTTAAAATCCTTCAACAACCCACATTATCTTTTGCAAAGATGTATCTTTCAAGAAGGATGTGGAAATGACAAGTAATGTTAGACCCCCCCCCCCCACACACACACACACACACACACACACACACTCCCTTACGAACATGAAATCCACTTTTTCAGTAAAAATTCCACAATTAGTTACAATAGTCCTTCATAATGAAGTCTGCTGTCTTAGTGCCTCTCATTCATCCTCTCATCAAATGTCTGTATCCTCCATCCCTCATCGAACCAGACAGCTACCATCATCAGTGAAGGATGGGTGGTTGTCTGTGGTGACTGATAAGGTTCAGTCTGAAAGATGGCTAGGAAACCATTTGAGTACAGTGCCCTTGAAACTCACTCAGGTCACACTACATTTATTTCAAACACAAGTTAAAGCAAAGAAAAATAGGTAAAAAATAGGTAAACCTATAAAGACATAAGATATTTGAAAATGGTTTGCATTGATGTCAAATAAAATCAGTCATCCCCCCCATATTCATTGACTGCTGCCTGCTTCTCTGTGTTCATCCTCAGGGTGAGTACTGGGCCTTCCAGAGTCTTATTATGTATCATTAGCTGTGATAATGGAGTTAGGGTTGAAAGCAGTCTTCACTTTCAGCTTTAGTCTGAGGCCCTGCAGACTGACCACTTCTTTGAGTATATGTCCTTTTTCTAATGCCTTCATTGTCCCTAGAGGATGTTGAGTGATTTCAGGCATCTTTAAGGACGTTCATGTTTACCCTACCACTTAAGAAAGAGCCACTTGAGGCAGCTCAAAGTGCCGTTTTCTTTAACTCTGGAGAAGAAGGTGAGTATCGAACAGGTCTTTCAGTGCCATTGTATTAAAGCTAATATAGTGGTGAACTTAAGGATGTATGTATCTGTTTGTGCTTGAGGACTGAGAGGCCCGTCATTAAGACTGGAGACAAAGGTCCAGCTCAATACTGGGAGGAAACAGAGACCAGGAATGGACTAAAGCTAAAAAGAAAAAAAAAGGACTGCACCTGCTTGTCCCCCTGCACCTACAACACAAATCTTCTATGACACGAAAGTATAATTTCCAAGGAAGGAGTTCTTTTATTTTATATCTCATGCAGGTTGACTTTGAACAAGTACATAGACATGGTTAGTTTCACGACTACACAGCACAATGACGAACATAGGGGACAAGGTAAGGACTTATGTTACTTTCTGTGTTATGTTTAGTAGTTTTGGTCTGACGTCGCAGTCATTGATTAAAATTATTCTAAAGGAGAGCATTGGCAGCGATACATGATGGTTAACACGTCATGTATAATGCATCAGGGATAATACATCATGTCCTTGCTGCATACTTGGCTTTTGCTCATGCATACAGTGTATCACACCAAAGTGTATTGCACCACACCTGGCATAGTACAGTGGTCACACTGGCTACACAAACTGGACTTTGTTGCTTGAGCTCGAAGGGCCAGTGTGACCACACCCTTAGAAAATGTGATGATTGAGTGAAATATTTGACTAAAATCTGCAAAAATTGATGTGTTTAGCGCTGTTTCCAAAGGTCCCGCAAAAAGTATCTTTTACAAAAGGGACTCTTTGGTTTTATATCAGTCCGAGAGCAGGACTGTATCAAAACCTTAAGAGTGGGTATCTCGCAACACTTTTGTTGACATGAGGACAATTAAATCCCTCATTTATTTTTGATGCATTTCAAAGCTCTACTTCTCGGGGTATTAAATCTTCTGTCTTTCCTTATATTATTTGTATTTACAATGTTGTTGGTTTTTATGTATTCAATGTCTTTTCTTATCCTCTTTTGGTGGTGAATTTTTAGCCTCTTATATATTTGTATACATTTGTTGTTCCTCCACTACTCCTCCTTACATTTATCATTTATTTCTCTTTTACTTCTGCTTTATGTACTCTCTTTTGTTTCTTGTCAAAGTTCATAATTGCTGTGAAGCACTTTGTAACATTGTTTTGAAAAGTGTAATATAGATAGTTATTATTATTATTATTATTATTATTATTATTATTATTATTATTATTATTATTATAAGTAGTAGTAGTAGTATTATATTCCAGCTTTGGGGACGGAAATGTGCCCACTCCTCTAAATTCTAAAACTCCTCTTCCAGATAAGACCAAAAACATATATTGAAACACACACACACACACACACACACACACACACACACACACACACACACACACACACACCCACACATACACACACATACATACATACACAAAAGAGCCATCACTGACATGAAGTGTGAGGGTTGGGGGATGGGTTATGAGACAAAACATGGCAGACAAGTGAAGTGACCTCAAGGTGAGGTCTTTATAAGCATGACATCATGCAAGAAGGCCTCAACCCACAGAGGCTGCAGCCTGCTTCCAAACCAAACCTCCATCTGAACGTGTCTCCTCTCTCCATCCATCTTTTCATTGAAATGTTCTTACTGCTGTCCATGAATCTAGACTTTACTGTACCTTTTTTTCCTTGATACTTTGATGTGTGCAAAATCCTTCATTCCACATCCATCATGAGCTGATTGAGTGAAGTGCCCTCTCTCTTTCACTGGATAATTCTCTTAATTGTTTGAACCTGTATTTTACCACACCGTCATTACCTTTAAGAAGACAGTACAAATAGTTCCCAGGTTAGAATGATTTACATAAAGTTTAAATCAAGTCTTGCATTGATGTTATAATTTTGATAGTTTTACCAAAAACAGTTTAAATGCTTTTAATGTTTTTGCAGTAGAAAAAAAAAGGTAGACTTCCCTCCCCATCCATCCCATAATATTCTCAATGTGATTTAGATCAGGAGAACACGCAGGATGCTCCAAAAACTGAGATTATTCCTCTGAAAAAAGAAGAAGTCCTTTGTCAGGCGGACATTGTGAACTGCAGTGTTGTCCTGTTGAAAAATTCAGTCATTAGCACACAGAGCAGGGTCCTCAGTCATGAAGGACGCCCCACTGTAACATCTCCATATAACCAGCCACTGTTTTACGCCCCTGGACAACCGCCAGCCTCATCGCTCCATTGAAGGAAAAAGCAGATCATGTTGCCCCCCCCTCCACTGTGCCGCCTAGAAAACATCTCAGTGGGAACTCCTTGTCATGACAGCAACGTTGGACACCATCAGGACCATCAAGGTTTGAGTTTCTCTCCTCAGAGAATCAAACTTTCTTCCACCTTTCAATGTCCCATGATGCTCTCTGTCAGAGTCCAAACAGGCAATTTAGTGGAAGGAGACAATGTCTTCGAAAAGGTTTTTAGTTTTCTCAGTACTTAAATTCTGAAGATTTTGATCAGGAGTGAATGTAATTGTCTTGGCATGAGTGTTTTTGAACATTTTTTGCTGATGTTTTTTCTATCTCTTGGTGTTATTTTAGAACCAAGACTAAAACACATTGATCCACCGTTGTTGTTGTCGTTTTTTTGTATTCCCTGAGTTACAAACCTGTGGTTGTGCTGGCTCCGCTTTTGTCACTCATCTTTTTCTGCTGAGCTATAGTGAGGGGTCAGCTCAGGACACCTGTGAGCTGAAGTGGTTTCTTTGAATTAAACCTTTAAGTGTGGGGGGAGAGAGGACAAGAAATGGATTTGCTCAAATGCATCTTCAAGGATCACTTTGTGTTGAATGACACAGAAATATGTACTTCACAAGCATTAAATGACCCATTACCACTGTCATACAATATAGAGGGAAGTTGGGGAAGTGCTAATTTAATTTCTGAGAGGTCATGCTGTTTCGTGAAAAGATGTTCCAGAGTCAAATGAACTGTTGCGCTGACCAGACTTCTATTTTCTAAGAAAGGATCAGAAGAGTGTCAAGGGACCTTTGATTGTAGAAAGCCACCACCCTCTTGTTGCAGTTGGTGTTAGATTTTCATGACACCCAGAATTTACAAGTTTACTTTAGACAGAGAAAGTTGTCAAAACAAAATAAAAAAATCAAATCAGCATGTCGGAACGGTGGCAGAATGACAGTGTGTTTAAGTACTTATCAGTATTTGCTTCTGGGAACCTAAGAGACCATAAATGATCAAAGCTGCTCCTGCTCTCCACTCGTTTACCATGTGTTTCAGTCAGCTACACCAGCAGGTCAATCATTAACCGGCTCCCAGGGCCCCCAGAAAAGCTGATAACGTCCAATAAAGCCATTTAGCAGGTCTCCGTCACTAGTCTGTTGCTTTACAGTTTCAAGCCTCAAATCTATTGGCATCTGTTATATTTGATCATTTCTTGTCCGAAAGAACAATGAAGAGAAGGATAGAGAGATGGTGTGTGGTGCTCAGATAGTGAGAGGAAAGCAGTTTAAAAACACTGGATTCAACATTTTTTCACTGTTAATCTGCTTCCAAATGGTCCTGAGGTTGAAACATACAATCCCAATTCCAATGAGGTTGGGACGTTGTGTGAAGGGTTAATAAAACTGAAAACATTGATTTGCAAATGCTCTTCAACCTGTATTCACCACAAAGACAAGATATTTAATGTTCAAACAGAAAAACTGGATTATTTTTGTGCAAATACCTGCTCATATTGAAATGGATGCCTGCAAAAGGTTTCAAAAAGGCTGAGACACCCTTCCAACAACAATCAATAAATGTTCGTGAACCAGGGACATTAATTGTTGAAGCTTTGAAGCTTTGAAGCTGGAATTCTTTCACATTCCTGTTGATGTACGACTTCAGTTGATCAACAGTCCGGGGTCTCTGTTGTTGTATTTTGCGCTGCAGGCAGGCCAGTCTAGTACCCACACTCTTTTACTACAAAGCCACTCTGTTGTAAGAGGTGCAGAATGTGTCTTGCTGAAATAATCCGGGACATCCCTGAAAAAGACGTTGCTTGGATGGCAGCATGTGTTGCTCCAAAACATGGATGTAGCTTTCAGCATTGATGGTGCCATCACAGATGTGGAAGTTACCCATGATGCCATAGGCACTAACACACCCCCATACCATCACAGATGCTGCTTTTGAACTTTGTGATGGTAACAATCTGGATGGTTGGGATAAAGTCCAGATCCTGATCCTGCCATAAAATTGTTACATATTTTTCCCAGGTTTGATTTTGTCTCAAAGGTCTGCAATGACAGCACAAGCATGTTTGACTTAACCATTTTTGTGTGTGTGTGTTTGTTTTTTTCAGACACCACTAAAAAGAAACAGTTTTCCAGTAGAGCGCTCATTTGTAACTTTCACTGTTAGTTAACATGTCCATAGGAGCCGCCGGCCCTTGGTCATTTTCACAGTTTCCAATACGGCCCTTTGGGGAAAAAGTTTGGACACTCCTGCTTTAAATGCTGAGGAGAGACTGCAGTGATACCAGGGTTCATGTTCATGGTGCTGGTGAATGGTTTTACTGTCACAGAGGGTGATAAATCACAGACAGCATTCAAAGTGATGAAAACTGGGGCTGATCTGTGATTGGTTCCTGACCAAGCTGCAGTATTAGTGAATAATAATATAAGTCAGCCTTTTAATCACTTCAAAACATCCAACCATGACATGACTGAAAGACCACTTAAAGCAGCTTCACTGACTCTCCTCCTTTGTGTGTTGATGATGAAAACACGTCTGTGAGTGTTTGCACGTGTGTGTCCCAGTCCCATTGTCCTTGGTCAGTTTTTGAGGATCCACTTGAACCCTGAGGGCCCCCCTTTCGCCTCTCACAGTGTCTGACCAGGTTCTGACCTTCAAACCACCGAGTTCAAAGTTCTGTTGTGTGTTTGCACGAAGCTTTCTGAGCTGGTCACACTAATATAAAATAAAGGCTGGTTGGCTCTTTGCTTTCTTTCATTCTATTTTCTTTAAATACAACAAAAGAGACAGAGCTGGTAATGAGAAGTTAATGGTTGTCAGGCCCGTCGATGACCACTGCGTCCAGTCTGATCTGCTTCCAGCTGAGTAAAAATGATCTCACATCAGTGTTAGCTCCAAGCAGCTCAACACAAACATTTCAAGGAAAACCAGACAGGTTTAAGACTCAATGTTGCTACAATGAGTCTTAAGTTTTGGATTCAGTTCATGAAAGTTCAGATGAAATCTTCTGAAACTGGGACAGAAATGTAGGATAAAATCTTACTTGGTAACTTCATTTGAAATGATCCTGAAACGTAAAACCATAAGTAGAGTTGTAAAAGTCAGTCTCTTCATGTGCTCAAACCTCCTTGTTCCATCATCACAGACTGATGAAATCAAAGCTCACCTGTCCCTCAGGTGTCTCTTCATACCAGATGATAAGTGCTCAGTTTTCTGCAGTGTTACGTACTGAGTAAACATCAGCAAACTCTGCTTCTGACTTAGGAAAATGTTCTCTATTAGGAGGCAATATGGAGAAAATTTGTGAGGATATTTTTATGGCAGGATCAGGATCAGGATTTTAACAGGATTGGTTTTTGCATTCAGACTATTTTGACCTCAAACAACATTTTTAACCCCAAATATTTTTGATCCTGCATTCTGAGTTATTTTAAACACCAGTTTTATCTTTCCTGCAGTTTCACAACTTTAATCTACTTTTGTGCCTTTTTATGTGTTTTTTTACTCTTGCATTTCAGAACTATGCTCAATGCAAAACTTCATTTGGATGTACACACTGATTTCATTTGTAAGAAGGTGAACCAGTGATATTTCTTTTACAGATGGTTGCAAAGTTTGAACATGGATCCTACAATGAAAATGTTTCATCCTGTTGTGATGAGTCTGGTCTTACTTTTTCTATGATTTTCTGGTTCAGCAGTATCAAAACCTGTTTATGCGTAATGAGCCACAAAGTCCTCACAGTTCTGTGTATGTCAGACAAACAGAAACTCCTGATGTCCGAAGTGTAGAAACAAATAAATCTATTTGATTCATCACACAGAGATTACTGTGATAACCATATGATGAACAACTCCTTTCCGCCACACTCAGCAGAGAAGGGGAACGGGCAAAAAATAATGTTGTAAACAATATAAACGGTGCAAACTTCTTCTGCTCCAGCTTGATATTCTTGCTGGCGTGTGTTTGCAATATATGTAGAGACATTTGTGTCGATATGTTGCAATAAAAAAAAGGAATTTGAGAATTTGAGTCTCTCTGAGTGACACTGACCAATCAGGAGTCTTCTTGCATCTGTCAGAGAAAGCCCTGCCCATGAGAACCATGAAGAAAGGCAGACTTTATAACGTGAAAGCAAAATCTGGAAAACGCAAACAAATCCGTGGTTTGTGAGATGAAAACTTAGATCTAGAAAAAGATTGTGGATTTAATAAGAAAAAAAGTAAATCATAATTATATTTCATTTATTCCTTTGGATTTTTGAAATCACAATTTTTTGGTCTCAGATTCATTTCTTGATTGGATAATATTGACTCAAATTTCTCTCCACAGCAATACACTGCCTTCTACACTTTGGAAAAGGACACCAAAGGACGCTGCGCAGGGTGTTAAAAAGTATAAAAGCCATACACATTCTCTCATGCTGATTCCTGCCAGGAGAAAGCATAATCCAGCCTTCAGTCTTTGAAACAAGTTGAAGCTTGTGAAAATCATGACCTGCAGCACATTTATGAAGGGAGAGCTCTCTCCAAGGCAATGGCCACATTTATGTACCCCAGCATCCTTTGCATGAAGGGTCTCAGATGCTGCTTATCAGGGTGAAAGCTCAGTCATCCCAGCAGCAAAAACAGATATGGTCTGTTTTTTTTATTCCAAAAAGTTTGGCTAGTGACCTTGACAGAAATTGTGGATTTTTCCATTTCAGTGACATAATTCATCATACATCATAAAATGATGCTGCATGGAAATGGCAATGGATATCAGTTAGCACTATGTGTTTTGTAATGTAACCTGAGAGGGAAGGCCATTTTGGATTTGCTCTAAATGCTCAACCGTGTCTTAGAATAACAAAAAAAATATATATATATATATTTAAGGAGATAATTCTGGTTAGATGACAGTATAGACGAGATCTGTCTTGAAAAAGTAGTACAGGTTTAGTGGGGGGTAATGACAGCCCCCGGTGAGAGAAGGTGATCAATCAGTGACAGGTATGTTGTATAAAATTCTTGTTAGCATTTCTTCTCCGGTCATTGAGAGCCGGCCAACTTACATAAGCATCCTGAATGGCAGTCAAACATTTGTGTAAGATAAAGGAGCCCTTGAATGCTGTGAATCCAGCTGGATGCTGTTTGTCTTCCCTCACTGAGCTCCCACACGCTGTCAGACAGTAGTTCAATATGGAGGTGTTGTCAAACACTGCGGGTGTTTACGATCTGAAGTGTGCAGCTTGATAATACACGTATGTGCCATCATGCTGGCTGCCAGCAGCTCTGAGTGAGGGGAAGAATTGCTGAGGTGGATTGAAGTCAATGTTTTATTGTGGAAAGAAAACGGTGCTTCTGCTACAGCTTCCACATAATCTGCTGGAATTAGAAGCTCTGCAAAATGCATTTCAACAAAAAAAGAATCCAGTGACATTGCATTCAAACACATTTTTAAACTCGGAGTGAGACACATTAATACACTCTCAAGACTGGAGCTATAAGCAGCATGCTGACACACTTCATACACACACAAAGACGTGCTCTGTCTTTTCAACCATGCTTTTAATACACAACAAAGGAGTTTGCACCCCAGCTGTGCAGCAAATATGATTTCCATTCTGGGACAAAGCACCGGGGCAACTTTCTGACTGCTTTTCTGTGGAGTATAATATAAAAAAAAGTGTTTCTTTCCCTCTCCTTTCTTTCCTCCTTTCTCTCCCCAGTTAAGCTCCATTGAGATGAGTGCATTACATGAGAGACAAAGAGGAGTGAAGGAGTAAAAGTTACTCAGAGGGTTTGTTTGATGATGTGGACGATATGTCTCATACTGCTGCTCCATGACACTCAGGTCACACTTTTAGAAGGCTGGCATTGGCAGCTGGGTCCGTGCTCACACACACACATACACACACACATACACACACAAATACAAACATTGGGAGAGAGAAAAAATTTTCTATACAAGTAAAGACCACAACAAGCATTGCAATGCAGTCGTGTGTCCATTCTGTGCTGCCATAGAAACATGGTGACACTCTTTTGTCAATATAAGAGTGGGTTTTTTTTACCCCAGGAACACCCCCCAAACTATGAATTTTTTTCCAAGAGGAGCTAGGGTTTAAGAATAGCTCTGTGGTATGAATTTATCTCATGAAATAGCCCTGCTTGGGGTAAGGTTGTTTGGGATCCCTTAGTTCTTATTTCTGTTCCTGTCCATAATATGATGACCTATAGCTGTGACTTGGTTTGATACCTACTACGCATTTATTCGCTCAAAAGGGCAGTTTAGCATTTTGCCAGCCAGGAGTAGATGTTTTGGCTCACCAGAAGAAATGTTTTCTCATGTTTTGGGCATCAAACGAGCACTTTTACATGTGTTTTGAGCACCAGAAGGGCACTCCAGCACTTGTTTTGGCTCTAAAACTGGCAATTTTGCGCCTGTTTTGGCTCCCAAACGGACACATTAATGCATGTTTTGGCTCCCAAGAATACACTTTAATTCCCGTTATGGCTCCAAAGAGAGCATTTAAGTGTTTGTTTTGGCTCCTAAAAGAACACTGTAATATACATTGTGGCTTCTAAAGAGGCACTTTAGAGCTTGTTTTGGCTTCCAAGAGGACACTTGAATATGTATTTTGGGGCTGCACGGTGGCGCAACAGGTAGAGCTGCAGCCTTACAGTAAGAGTAAGAAGAAAGGGTAAGAGTAAGGCGTAAGGGGTAAAAAGAAGAAGAAGGTCACCAGTTTGATTCCTGGTTTGAGCAAGATGGGCCTTTTTGTGTGGTGTTTGCATGTTCGAGTGGGTTCTCTCCAGGTACTCGGGCTTCATGACCTGACACACCAGACAGACAGTTCCATATGTCCCTTAAAAAAATATGGCATTGGACGAGCGTTATACACAACACACTCATCCCAGACCTATCACATCAAGCCATGGTACGACGTAGCGGACGTGTAACCTGACACCAGACGGACAACTCATATCCGCTACGGAGATATTACACTAGTCTGATTTTGACACGTTTCCTTTCTGACAGGAAACATTACTGGCTTTAAGTGGCATTCCCTGTTCTTCTTTTAAAGAAGAAACTGAGTCTATTTGTGATAAAACTGCAGATGTACTCGCTTCCACGGGGACTGCTTCACACGCTGCCACTGTTTTCAAACATTCAGGCGCTTCCCCCGCAGCTCCCACCTCTCTTCTCTGATTGGTCCGAGAACTTTTCTGCCGGATGAAGATGTTTGTCACTGGATCTTAGCAAGATGGATCAGCAGGATTTCAGAAAGTGAGACAGGCAGGCCCATCTGCTCTGCAAGGTTTCTGGCTTCCTCCCACAGTCCAAAAACATGCCCACCTTAGGTTAATCGATTATTCTAAATTGCCTGTAGGTGTGAGTGTGTGCATGAAAGGTTGTTTGTCTATATGTCAGCCCTGTGATTGACTGGTGACCAGTCCAGGGTGCACCCCGCCTCTCGCCCAATGACAGCTGGGATAGGCTCCAGTCACCTGCACACCTGAACAGGATAGAAGGTTAAGAAATGGATGGATGTGTATTTTGGCCCCCATGAAGGCACTTTGGACCTTTTCTGGGCCAAACAACTGTCAGAAACCATATTTCCAGCATCGCTTTTAACTGGAAATGGTTAATTTCAGCTTCCACTGGAAGTAGTCCATCACAGCAAGGGTCACACCAACTTTTATTCCATCTGGCAAACTGTACAATGAGTGCAAAGGAAAGAGACTCATGGGCAGTGAGTGGAGAATGATTCAGTATCAGAGGTCACGCTTCAAGCTGCTGAGAGTGTGAACGCTGTGTGCACTCAGTCAGAGGCGTAACCAGAGCACAAAGCATCATAAACACCCTCAAAAACAAGAGTAACTCAACAATCACCCAGATTAGTGCCTGACATCTGGACCTCACTGTATGTGTGTGTGTGTGTGTGTGTGTGTGTGTGTGTGTGTGTGTGTGTGTGTGCGTGTGTGTGTGTGTGTGTGTATACACTCCCAGCATTGGCCCGGTTTAGTGGTTGCCTGTGTGTTGATGTCTTGCTGGCTGACTGGCCCTGGCTAATTGCTGGCCAGTTTAATCTGTGCGGGCACTGAGCCATTCACCTTTGCATCAACAGATGACCTCCTCTGTGTGACTGCCTTCATCAGCTCTGCCTCTGTCTCTGTCTCTGTGAATGGCTTTATGTGTCTGTTGCCACCCAAAGGACTATGACAGTTGTGGAAGTAGAAATAATCATATTGTGGAAACTGTGTTCACAAAGTGGCCAACAGAGGAGAATAATCAATCTTAAATGATATGATGCTAAATAGCAAGGAACGTTACTTCATAATGCATTTCAAAAACATCACCAATATTAGACCTGCTAATGTTATATTATTCTAGCCTAACTACTGTATAAGCTTTATCAAAACAGAAAGTCATAACTATCAAAGTAGACAGACCTCAGATAATACTAATTTCAGACAAAGGTGTCACTGTTATCAATGCCAAACAGACAGTCCTCTGGTTTACATTTTACATCAAAAGAATCAGGTGCTTGCACCATATGGAAGCCCACAAAGCAACAGCGGGGGGCATCATATGTGCATGTACAGTACAGGCCAAAAGTTTAGACACACCGTCTCATTCTCATTAAAGTTTTTTGCAATTTTCTGGACTAATTGACCTTCATCTCTTAAAGTAGTGATGACCACTTGTTTTCTTTAGTTAGCTGATTGGTTCCTGCCATAATATGAATTATAACAGTTGTCCAATAGGGCTGTTGGCTGTGTATTAATCTGACTTCTGCACAACACAACCGATGGTCCCAACCCCATTGATAAAGCAAGAAATTCCACTAATTAACCCTGATAAGGCTCAGCTGTGAAGAGAAAACTATTTCAGGTGACGACCTCTTGAAAAATGCCAAAAATGTGCAAAGCAGTAATCAGAGTGAAGGGATGCTATTTTGAAGAAACTAGAATATGAAACATGTTTTCAGTGATTTCACCTTTTTTGTTAAGTGCATAACTCCACATGTGTTCATTCATAGTTTTTTTTTTTTTTTTTAAGTTATTTTTTTGGCCTTTGTGCCTTTATTAGATAGAGGAGGACAGTGGATAGTGTCGGAAAGGGTAGAGAGAATGGGGAGTGACATGCGGGAAACGGGCCACAGGTCGGATTCGAACCCGGGCCACCCGCTCGAGGGCAAGCCTCATGGTGCGCAGCCATATCCACTAGGCCATCCGTGCCCCTTCATTCATAGTTTTGATGCCTTCAGTGAGAATCTACAATGTAAATAGTCATGAAAATAAAGAAAATGCAATGAAAGAGAAGGTGTGTCCAAACTTTTGGCCTGTACTGTATGTATGAACGGCTGCCTGAGTTTTGCCTTCATTTCAAGGTTCGAATAAGAAATTCCAATAAAACAACACGTGACTTGTTTTGCAGCTTTTTTCCAACTCTCTCCATAGTGAGCTGGTGCTTCCTCGGCACCAGTTTTTAGCTCCTGGAAGTGCTTGTCAGTGAGAAGTGAAACCAAAAAAAATGGTGTTGACTCAGGTACTAGTCTGGAACTAGCACAAGCATCAGCTCTGTTAAAAAGAGGTAAGGGGTAGAAAATAGGCACTGTCTTTGTTGCAGTGGTGGCGCAGGCGTCCTGTCTCATCTTCTTTTCTAAAATAAGCAGTCTTTTGAGGCTCTTTCTAATGTCCTCATAGCATCATTTACCTCCCCTTAGCTTTAACCTGTGACATGAAGTGGTTCAATAAAAGACGACCAGGAGAGTTTTTTTTTTTTCAACATGATGCAAGTCACATCCTTAGTTGCTTCTGGGTTTTAGTCACCTTCTAAGTAATGTGTTCCAACATTTTCAGATTTTTCTTTCCTTCTTTTCTTTTTCTATTTTTTTAAGCTGTGAGTCACAATTGTTGAAATTATAACATTACCAAGTTTCAGTAAATTTAAAAACTCCTTACAGAACTTTAAGATTTGCATAAATATGATATTCTCAATTATCCTATTTTGTTTTCATAATGACAAACAATCACAACACTAGAGTATTCCAAAGATGCTTTGGTAAATAGTTAAATCTCTGGTCTGGGTGGCTTAGAGTGCACTGTAGCTGATTGAAAGCCTTTTTGATAGAAGATAAGAGAGTTACACTTTCTGTTTAATGATATAAAATACATGACAGTGCTTCATGAGTGGTCCACACTGTGAGCATTAACAGGTAGAAAGAGGTTTATAGCTTTAGAAATTATCTGCATAGTTTTAATTACGCATCACTGTTCATTGTAAGTATATTGGCATGTATTTCACTAAGCTGCAGGGGCGGATCTACCAGAGTGGCACAGGGTGGCAGCTGCCCCCTAGAACAAAGCCTTGCCACCCCTGTTGCCACCCCAGTCATGAAGATTTCACTTAAATAAAAGTCAAATCTCATTAGACACATATATGAATTACCAACTGCAGTGATTGGGATGTCATGACATTACCATTCACCCATCTCTAGCATCCACCCCCATGGCAGTTTTCACTTGAACACAGCAGCGTGAAGAGACAGAAAGTTGAGCAACACAGTTAGGCTTAGTGAAAAATAATAAACCATCTGTCAAGAAATGGAAGACAAACCATGAGGGCCTAATAGAGTTTTGAGGCTGAATTTAAAATGATAGAAATTCACTGACTGAATCACGGACTTTGAGGTAAGTCAAAATTATGAGATAAACTCAGTAATTGGAGATATCAAAGTCAAGATTCTGAGATCAAAAGTCAAAATTTTGAAATAAATGGTTAAAATTATGGAGCAAAGGTTGAAATTTCGTCTTTTTATCAATTTTTTTTTTCCTTTTATGTGCAAAAAATTAGGGATAAATCTCAAAAAAACTAGTTATGATTTTGTTTTTTTTTAAACTGGCAGAAATTGGCTTCAATCCATTATTTATGTTGCCATTAAACACATTTTTCACTTCAAATAGAAAGGCAGTATTTTGAATAAATGTTTTGGTTATGGTCTTTGGTAGAGGGTCCTCTTTTTAGTTTTTTTGGAATATGGTCACCTTAATATTGAATTATTCTACCACACAGACTTCTGCCATTTTGCTACCACTTAACAATTGACTGCCCCTTTCTTGCCCCCATAAATATTTTCCTAGATCTGCCTCTGCTCAGCAGTAACCACAGACTGATGTAGAGAAATCAGTAAGAGCGCCACACCCTGGGGTTTTGGTGTTGTGAATATGGAGACAAACATACAGCACTTAATGAGTAGACGTACCCCAACAAACTGGGTCCCATTATGTGTTTGAAAAGAGAAAAGCAGACAAACAAACTATTACTGGACTGTCAGTGAGCCTTTTTTGTGTTCATCAGAATTTAAAACTCAGCCAGTGTAGTGTCTTGGTCATGTTGGGAAATTTGCCCTGGATTCAATAAGTTTACACAGATTGTAAAAGCAAACATCTATAGGTTCAAATATGCAATGAAAATGAGACTAAGGAGGAAAAAAGTGAAAAAAAATACACCGCATCATGTAACTCAGAGTAGAGCCAGATCCCAATCCATCTCTGCTTCTGTTCACAGCTGAACTCCAAAAACCTCTTTGTGGAAGGAGCAGACTGAAGATTTCAGGCTCGGTGGTGGCGTGTTATAACAAAATGTGGAAGTGTATGTTTAAAGACTAAGCTCGTCCCCTTTTATGACTCCTGGGGCCTTTCAGCTGGCTGGCTGCACAGCTCTTGGGCTCTGTGTGGAGATGAATAGGGACCACAGTGTCTGGAACTGGCCGCCACTTGCCTGCCAATCAATTTGTTTAACTCCCCAGGCGAGGGCAGTGATTGGTGGACCCTGCACACACACTCTCTTCCTGCCAACAAAGCACCCCATATGCCCTCCCAGCAGGGGCCGGCCCTGATTTTGGGGCCCATGCATTTAGAGAGCCCGTCATAGGAATTTGGAGCTAATGGGATGAAAGAGCTAGCATCAGTGAATTGGAGCACAGTGCAAATCAAGTGGAATGCACATTCAGGGTGTCACTCATCATCGGGCCGGCCGGCAGCTCTGCTCCACACTCCCTCACCCTCACTCACCCTCAGCACAGACCAACTCTTTACTCTCTCACTAACATGGAGGTTAATCCAATTCCAGCATCATGATTTGATTTTAACTCTTTAAATGATGAAATCATTGTGCTGCAGTTAGTGATTGTATGAATAGCTGACCTAATCTAAACTTCTATGACTTAAAAACGCATTTGATGCTGTATTGTAGTAAAAACTTAGGTTGAAATAGAGTGTCAAAGCAGTTGATGAATCAGCCTACAGGAATGATTAGCTTTAACTACACAAAGCAAACTAATTCAGGGGCCTCCAGCTTCTTTTAAGGGTGAGAGCTACTTTAAACAATAAAACAAGTGGCAAGCAACTTCTAGCCCCCATATTTTTGATTAATTTCATTTTCTTCCTGTACATATTTAACTCCTTATTATAGGCTTGCCTTTAATGAAATGTTTGACACTGCATGCTGAGGTTGAGCACAGTAAATAAATCTGGGGAGAAGTAAATTTAACTGAACTGAAACCCTTTAATTAGCCATATAATTCAAAAAAGTGTCTTAAGACAGTGTGAATTTTTTTCAGAATATGAATAATTTAAGTAATGTGAGGTAATCTTTTTGAGTTCACCCACACAACAAGAGACAATCTTGTTACCTTGCCTGTTTCACTTGGTATTGCTGGAACCAGAAACTGAGCTCTATTCCTTACCATACCTTGTTACCATGACAGAGGAGGGCGCACAGTGGAGATGAGAGCCTGCTGTACATGGATGAATCACACGGGTAGCACAAGCTGTCTATGCTGGGCGTTCATGCTGGTGTGGACTGGCTGTCTATGTACTACAGTGTGGACCTGGTGCCTACACTATATATATATATATATATATATATATATATATATATATATATATATGGACCAGAAGATATCATTATTTGATAATATCCTACTGGTCTAAGCTGTGGAGCGTAGACAGACAGTCAGTTTATGTCAGGGCAAAGACAACCTGTGTGACCTATGTAATACATCCATGTACAACAGGGTCTCATGTACACTCTGTGCCCTCCTGCCTCATGGTCACAAGGTACAATGTGGCGCTACAACCATGAGTAAATCCTTCTCATTTGTAATAGGTATTTAGTCCTCAAATCTCTTTCATGAGGTTAAGGAGAATCCACCCACATTATTTGAGTATATTATTGTTGACCCATTTAGGTAATAATTCCTAAAAAAAAAATGTACACAATCAAACTGAGTGCAAATAGTTACTGCAATTATATTGAATAGATTCTGTAGGCTGCTTTTTGTGCTGCATGGTCTCTGAATGTTTCTCCATGATGAAGCCATGGAATGGGAAGGTTACAATCTCTTTACAGTCCCACAAATGGTGAAATAGAATATGTTTGGTTTGTTCCACTTTTCCTCCCTTAGATGACGTCTAACATTCAGTAATTCAGTTAAAATTACCCGAAAAACAGATAAATAGTGGATCAATTTGAGTCATGTTAGCCCATTTCACTTACAGAAGAAACCGTTTCATTGACAACTGTGCAAATTATGTATCCTCTACTAAGAAGAACTTTTCATAGTGTTGCTGCTTTAGTAGTGAGACTGTTGCATTGCCAGACTTTCTCTGGACTGTGCAGTCGTGTCTCATCTGTTTAATTGCATGAACACAGCTTACAAAATATGTTTTTGAATAAAGAACAGGTGCTGATGCAGCACTCAAATGCAGTTACTAACAAATGCAGCTGTTCACCAACAAAAATCCAGCTAATTCATCACTGTCACACAATATTTGATCCATTATTGCTTATAAGATTAATCTGCACATTTCACCCATTCAAAGTGGATTAGTACTGTGACATGATAGATATTTATAATTACATCCTCAATGTAACATGTTTTTCAGAGAATAGTTTTTGGATTAGTCAAATCAATCCAATTATACTCAAGCCATAGAAACATATTGAAACCATTGCGTCCGAGGGGATTTCAGGTCGGATTTATCCTCCGAAACCATCGCTTTTACATCTGTGGGCCATTTGAAGCCTTCAGCTTTCCCCTTAATCACAAAGCTGATTGTTTTCATGCAACAACATTATTTGGAAATAGTTGTTAATCTCCATCCCTGGCTGAGTCTGTTTTGGTCAGACATAATCTGCCAGAGTCTGATTGAGCTGCATAATCCCTGGATGAGGAAATGTCTGCCCCCCGGCCCCTCCAGCCTCTATTGGATATCACTGTTGGTGGCAGGAGAGACGAGCCCACCCCCCTCTCCTCTGGCGTAGCTTCTCTACTGTATGACTCTGCCCTGGGGGCTAAACAATATGCTCCTATTTTTTAATTATCAACATTCAGAACTCTGAGGACAGATCTGTGATGTCTGACTGAGGATTTAAGACCATGATTGGATTCTCTTTCTCCTCAACTTTTCTGTTCCAGCCTTTCTCTAAAAGCCCCCTCTTCGTCTTCAAAGAGCTGCAACAGGAACTGACTGGGGGTCAGTGCCGGGGTCTCCCATGCTGACTTAGAGCAGTGAAGGCGCGGATTTCATAACAGAGCGCAGACGTCTGGAGCTGCACTGGGACTAAGAGCAGCCGTTGGGGAAGCAGTGATGTGGAAGTGATAGACAGCTGGGCCGGTCCAGGAATGAATGGAGGATCAATGACACATATCAACAGACAACTCCAAGATCTGGGATGAGTGGGGGGGTGGGGGAGGGGAAGCTTTAGTTTCACACAGTTTAACACAATCAACACCTACAATCATCTCACTGATGAGCTAATTTAAAGTGCTACCAACATTTGTGGCTGTTACATTGTTAATGAACAAAGCTGTAATTCAGTTTCTGTATATTTGATCTAAGAGACGTTGTAATGTCAGATGCACTAACTGTTAAAGATACCACACAGGGATAATTTGCTCTAAGAGGGGTTTTGCAGACTTTTATGATAACCCTGATTTTATTGTTGACCTTTCTGTTTCAATATGTTTATTCAAAATAACAAAAGGCATCTGCAATGTGTTCAAATAGAAATTTCTTTTTTTTTCTTACAATAACAGTAGTTTCCAAAAGCCTAAGAAAACAATCACTATGGGGTTATAAGACACTGGAAATACTGTTGCATTGTTTGACAAAATAAAAATGTATACCAGATACAGATTTCCCTGTTCTTTTCCCAGCTCAGTAGAGAACAACATACTCTGTCTTCCCTCCCAGGTTTTGCAGACATAATCAGCTTTGGCAAAAGTTCCTTTTCTGAAACAGAACTCAATTTTTTTGTAGTCATCCAACCAGAAAAAGTGAGCATCAAACCACAACATTTTCCTAAAAAGTAAATCCTTTAAGTCCTAATGGATTGGACAGTTAACTAACACGAAAGGAATCTTGTTTTCAATTTCAACAGTTACATAACAAACACATCTATCTTTGTCTGCGATTGCACTAAACCCACCAGTCTCTATGGCTAAGGTGCATATTTTGGAAATCTTCATCAGTTGATTGCAGTTGATCACATTGTTTCACGTGTGATATGTTTTAAGTCCTATATTGCAAAATGAACGAGGTAAAGCAATGTGATGTCTTAGAAATGAGCTCTTACAATGAAGTTATTTCCTTTTACATTGTCTCCTGTCATCTGAATCACAAGTGACCACTCAAGCTGGCTGCATGTGAGCTATTGAATCAGAATCAGAGGACTTCAAGTAACATGACAAACATCAGTCTGATCTGCTGTTTTAGCATACTCAGCTCATAGGTGGCAGCTCAGAGTTTTGTATCTTTAATAACTAGATTTCGGTTGACATTGAGTGGATATATAATTTTTAATTTTCTGGATGTGCAATCTTTGTTTCAATGTGCAACAGTGTCATTATTTTCCATCATGGCAACAGCAAGATGCAGAGGCACTCTCCTGCAGCTTTACACAAGCAATAAGAGGACAAAAAATTGTGTAAAGCAAGGGTAATGAATTTATTTTGAGCTTTAACCTCATCATTGTCGATGCATAAAAGATAAAACTCAAATTGGCACATTTTATTCTCATCTCATCATGAGATCATTTTCAGTGTTGAGGATTTGATGTAATATTATGAGGGTGAAATGAAGAGATTTTGTCGAAGCCATGATGACAGAGAGTGACATATGCTGTACTCTGAGCTCCCTCTGCTGGTTACATAAGGCTTGGTGGTTTTTCCCTTTCAGAAAAAATCAGATGAGGTTATTTCATAAACTGAAATGAAGTTGTTTTATCAGAATTTGCTGTTGTCCTCTCTCGTTTTTTCTTCTGTTTATAAGTTTGAAGACTCTCATGTGGGATTTTACTCATTTCAGCCTGTATTTCAGGGGGAGACTGACAGAAAGGGATTATAGAAACTGTTACAAAGGTTGAGACACACTTTTATCATAGTTTAAAAAAGAACTCAGTCGCAAAGCAAAATCACAGTCATCATTAAGATATTTAATAAAAAGACTCTCTTCATACTGACTGCATTGTTTGATCTTTTCTGTGTTGCTAATATTATGTCAAGTGTTCTGTCCAGAATCTGTTTTTGTTTGTTGTTATTTGTTGTGAAAGGCTAAATTGGAGGGTGGAGTTATGGCCAAACACAGTGGGTGAGAACAATAGGCCATCTGTGATCATGTACAATGGTTATTTCACTATTGTTAGTGAGGAGAGAGAGAGGGAGAGAGAGCTGGGCAGAGAGAAGGGGGGGGGATGTGAAAGCAATGGGGATAGATAGATAGATAGATAGATAGATAGATAGATAGATAGATAGATAGATAGATAGATAGATAGATAGATAGATAACTGATTTATTGACAGCAGTGTGAAATCTACATTACTCTTCTAACACATTTAAAAAATAAACATATAATTCATAATTATATTGTACAATATAATATTCAAGATTAGATAACGTCACAGAGGGCAATGATGCATCTTTATTGAAGTAGAGTGGTACTGAAAATAAATTTCCATAACAATGTTTAATATCATTAAGAAATGTCTTCTGGCTTGAAAGTGGGGGAGCCCATTTCCATCAGTTTAAAAAAAAAAAGAAAAGAAAAAGAAAAAAGAAAAAAAGTGAACACTTGGCTTTGTTGAGAATGTTCAAAAAAAAAATTATGCCTATATCAGTGAAAAGTTTGAGATAAATGTCGAATATTTTTTATAAAAAGTCAAAATTATGTTTTTTAAAGAAAGGTTTTAGATAATGAAGTTAAATTTTTGACCAATATAATTTATCTGACATTTTAACTCAAAATTTCGACTAAACATG